>JBBMOC010000004.1:7018560-7288427 GCA_037975185.1 Centropyge bicolor | reverse complement strand
GATGAACCAACATGTTATTTTTTGAATCACTAATCTTGCAATATACTGTAGAAGACAAATATTTTAGGCTGTATACTGACATAGCATTACTGTCATGGGTCGTTCCCCTATTGTGCCACAGTGTCATGACTGCAAAGTGACCGTGTCAGCTTGCACAACTGCAGTAGTTCTCCTGTCTTTTACCTCAATAAAAGTACCAATACCACAGTGTAGAAATATTCTGTCAGAAGTAAAAGTCTTGAATTCAAAAATGTTCCTTACAACAAAAGCATTAAAATAACTTAAAGGAGCATTAACTTTAATTTTGCGGCTGGTAAATGTGGATCTTACTTTAATTGCTTTATAAACTGCTGTGTAGCTTCTGGGATCAATAAAGTCTTAAATTAATCCAAAATAATAATTCACATGTTATATTGTTCATTAAATTTAGTTTTATTAATCAGAAAAGTAAATTGAAAACATCAAGTAAATTAACTCGTTGAGTAAGTACAAAGTAGCACGAAATGTAAATACTCAAGTGAAGTACAAGTACCTCAACATTGTACTGTTACTTGAAGAGATGTATTAAGTTACTTCCCATCAATTAATGTACTTTAACATTTCTATTTTTACATCACACCCTCATAAATGGTGCTCACTTGTCCTTTCAATGATAAGGAATAAAAGAGTGTGTCAATATCTCAGTGACATATTGTAGTTGTACTGTATTACAGTGTCCTGTACATCAGTATCTGCTCTTCATCCACCTGCTTGGTAGGAGAAGAGTTACACAGTTAATATCTGACCTACTCATTTCTTTCTTTCGTTTCACATCTTTCCTTTTTTTTGCTTCAGGACATCGAGCTCAATATCAAAGACGGTTATTGCAGCTTGTGCAAAGAAAAATGTCATTATCACTGTAATAAAGATCAATATTATTTCGGTACTTGAGTCAATACTTTGCAGCTTAGCGAGATGAGACGTGAGATGAGACTTCTAGAGAAGTTGTGCAACCGGTTTGGAGCCTTTATGGGGAAGTTGTGTTTTTTTTTTTCCAGCTAATAGTGCAGCAGGAGTGCTACAAATCAATTCTGACAGCGAAGCAGGGCACTCCCTGGAATGAAAAAGGCAAATAACCAGAGGGGAAGAGAGAGAAGAGAGAGAGTCTGTGTCTGCCCGTAAGTAAGAGAGAGGCCTCCTTGAAGAGGAAGGGAAGCTGACCTCACCCAATGGTAACTATAGATTAGCTCCACCATAAGACACACACACATTTCTCTTCATTCTTCCTCAGTAATCAGCGCGCTTCCCACTCTGTAATCAACACTTAATCATAGCTTTAAAGTGATTTTCGTGCAATGTATATTGTGCGACTAATTCAGTGGCCTCTCCGCTCCCTCCCTGCGATCTGTGTGTTTTTGAAGCCATTACTTGTAATCACAGATCACCTATAATCGCTGACCACTCGCTTGTACGCCGCTGCAATTTCTTCCGCCACTGCATTTTTCTTCTCTCTGCCCAATCCCGGCGTGATTATCTGTCATTACAGCCCGATTTTCAAAGAAGAGATAACCATCAGTGTAGATAGAGGCGGGATGATGAAGAAGAAGCGAGAGGCCCAATTAGTCACTGAGGTCATGGAAACTTGCTCTCTTGTTGTTTATCGAGCGAAAGGAAGGAGGAGGAGGGTAAGTCGCTATCGCACTTTCCAAGAACAGTCAGGTAACGGCGCCGAGGGACGATCAGTGGGCCGGACTTTCGGTGTCAGGTCAAAGGTCGAGGAGTCAGGAGTTTCAGGAGTAGGTACGTTAACCACATGTAGGCACAGCTTCTCCGTGTACAGTCAGACCTGCCGACAGATGCATTGACTCATTAGATGGTGTCAATGCAGATGTGAGTGAACAGGTGGGCCTCGGCTGCTAAAAGAGGATTACAGAGCAAGATTTGTGTGTGTGTGTTTCCAGACATGTGTGTGTGTTTCGTCAGTAATGCGACCTTGTCCTGAGCTCTATATCCATGGCAGGAAAACAGATCCGCTGAAAAGAATTGGAGGAAATACACAATACACTCCCCGCAGATACACACACGCACACACATAAAGACATGGTGTGAGAGGATTATACACACACACACACACATAGCACATCTCCCTAAATATACACAGGCTGAACACAAGCCATTCATGATGCTCTATATGCCGCTGACAACTCGAATCACCTCGCCTGTCAGTCAGAAGCTGAACATACACACACGTGCAAACACACACATTTACCGCTCTAGACGTCCAAAGTAGGGCGCCGCAGTGCCCGTCATTCAAGGGCGTCACACAGCAGGAGAGCTTTCACTGAAAAGTGCTGCGCAATTACCGGCAAAGAAATAACCTCCATAGCTGTCCACTTTTGTCTCCCCACGTCGGACCTGCTCCCCAGATGCACTGAAGGGTCATTATCGGTGCACCAATGGAGATGACGCCACCTGCAGCCACTGAAGGCTGAAATACCCTGCCAGTTAGCTCTGCCAGGGACGGTTGCATCACCCCCGGCGAACGGGAACATTACTGGCTATATTTACCGTCACTAATGGACGAGATATTAGATGTTCTGTTCCGTGGAAAACTGGCCAATTTGGGGATGCATTTATTGTGTTCAGAGGGGGGACATTTGAAACGCTGATGGTTATTTTCATGCAGCGGAGGAGACTCCGAGTTTGATTATGATGATGATTCTGTGCATTGTTAATGAGTTATTCGCTGAAATACTGTGAGGCTGTGAACAAGGTTTTTGACCATACATGAAAATCTTTCATTATGTTTTTCAGTCACATGATGGTGGTGTGTCTCCTAGCGCCATCATCAGGCCATCGGTTTGTCTAATACTTTAGATTCTGACCAAATAATGACAAACTGACAAGGCTCATTTTCTTTTTCTGAATGGAAATTGAAGCGTTGACTCGATACAGTCAACGCTTCAGATCAGAACAGAAACAAGTTAATGACTGAATATTTACATGATTACAGTCCTGCATTATAATGTAGTTCTGACTTTGACGCTAGAAAATAATTTCCTTCATTACATCTACCGAGCATGAAGAAGGAGAAACAGATGCAGTTTTGCAGCCTCTAACCTTCCTCACATCTAAATACTTCCAACTAATTTGAGCTTTTTCAACTGGCTCGCTCTGCAGACTTGAATGTGCTTGACGAGTCGCGTGAGTATGTTAATGCACGAGCTGTTTTTCCAAGTTTGGCTTCAGACAGTTTTTCAGACTGTCGGGAGGGAGAAGCGAACAAAGAGCAGCAAAACAACAACAACAAAAGAGAAAGCAAAGAAATAGTGTGAGGGAGGATACCAACACCTGCGTTTCTGTGCTTTTGGAAAGTACCCCCTCCTACACACACACACACACACACACTCCTCTGAAGAAAAGTGTTATGTTCTTTCACTCTCATCACCATAGATACCCAGCAGAAGATCTCCAAAGGGCCCTCGCAACCCACAAAGTAGCCAAATCCTTGCCATTCTGCGTGACCGCCGGCAACAATACATACACTTGTTTGGCCGATTCGTTTTGTAGGTCCCCTTTGTGTATTAGGATGAAGAGAGAGAGGAGGGGTGAGGCGGGCTACGGGGGGGTCTGGGGTGTTTTCTATGCCGGTTTTTGGACACTTTCTCGGGGGCAGCGTGGGCAAAGATGGAGGGGCACATCTGAAGCTCAGCCAGGAAGAGGCCTAAAGCAACAGCCGGTGTGTTTGTGTGTGAGTCTCCACACAGCTCTCTGGTGTCTGTACCTGCCATATATTTGTTTGGACTGTTAATCAGAGCCTCCCTGATCTGGTCTTTTATTTTGATCCTTTTTTTCCCCACTCTTACTCCAATCCCATGTCTTTCTCTCTTTGGCCTGACCTATAATCCCCCTATCCTTCAATACCCCACTGGCCCATTGTCCTAGACGCCGGGAAAACTGAATAACACACACACATGGCCTTGCAGCCTGCTCCATTGTCCTGCCTCTGCTGGCCTACGTCCTAATGCTGCATTGGACTCATACCCATGTAAACAAGCTCCTGTCTGTCTGTCTGTCTGTCTGTCCGTCTCTCTGCCTGTCTTCCTGCCTCTCCTTTGCATCTATTCATGTCACCATGATCACTCTTTTCACTTTATTATGCCGCTCTCCAGCTCTCCTCCTCCTCCTCCGTCTTTATGTCCGACTCTTCTCCCACTCCTCTCTCCGTTCATGCTGTTGTGCTCTCTAAGCCGGGCTGAGCAATTAGTTAATGTACCCTCCACCCCAGGGGTGATTCTGGCACTGACGACCGACCGAGTGCTTGTCTGCATCTGCGAGTGTGTGAGTGTGTGTGTGTGTGTGTGTGTGTGTGTGGCTTTGGCACTGGCACTGAGTGGGGTTGCTGGGCTAACGGCGGCCCATCCAGAGTGTTTTTGGCACTGGCAGCGTTTTGGACAGCCCTCACCTCTTCTCTCTGCACGTCCACTCAACCATAGTAGCCAGCCCTCTGTCTGGGGCTCTAGTAAACAGCCTTTTAATTACCATGGGGAAAGACCCAAATGTTTAAGAGATCAAATCATTCCAGTAATACAAATTTTTTGGATGTACCGATTCATTGTACTGTTTTTTTTTTTTTTTTTTTACTATTGTAAAACCTCATGGCCCAGTCTAAATGGTTTCGTTGCGTGAGGAAATATTTAAAATCCATTTCAAAACCAGATGTAGGATCAGACTACATTTGTAGCCGCAGCCATAAAGGCCAGAGTGGTGTGTACACAGTCGAGGCTTTTCTCTAATTCAGGGATTAAAATGGACTTTAGGGTCATTTCAACAGGAGTTATAAACGGACTATATGGGGAAAATAGTGTGTGGTGACAGCAGCGATGGAGGAAGTATTCAAATCTTTTACTTAAGTAAAGAAGCGATATCACAGTATAAACATACTCCAATACGAGTAGAAGTATTATAATGAAAAAATAAAATTGCTCATAATGGAGAGCTAGTTAGTTTATGGACTTAAATCTCATGATCCAAATATATAAAACAATATGATCAGCTACAAACATAAGGTTCAAACTAAATTTTATCAACATCATCCAACATGTTCAAGCACCTGTGAGTCTGAGGACATGCAGTAATCTTTTATTCTGTGTGTCACTGTCACACAAACACAAGCTTTGTTCAGCATGTCTTCCCTGCTTTACTCGTACTCATATTTCACGATATACACATGAGCATGCATTCAGATCATTTCTAAATGTCTGTGTGCTCGGTTGCTTTATCGCTCTGCATTTCCTAATGCATTGCCCGTTGCACCTTTAAAAAGCCTATTCACAAATTCCAGTTGAGTCGACTCTCCGTGCCGCAGTTTCATCTCAGCTTTGCTTTGGTGCCTTTCAAGCCCTGTTTGGTCCTGCGAGGGTGTGAAAGGGCAGGCGGGCGCCTCGCTGGACACCTCTGTACTTTTCTAAAGGCCTTGAAGGATGCCCAGCATGTATATCCACTCAGTACACACAACAAAGGGAAAGGCTGCGTCACAAAGGGACACCAGCGTGGACGGAGACGGAGCTCGGCGTACCGCGGGGGGCGAGTGGGAGTCTCTGTTTGTGTGTCTGTGTGCACATGCTTGTCAGCTGAATCCCATTAACAGGCATAGCACCAATAAGAGCAGAGTTACTGGATGCAACCAATTCAATATATGTCCAGCTTAGTGTACTATCTGCACAAGTGAGGCTGGTGATGCTCTGCCCTTGGCCCTCTTGTTTTCTATGTGGGCGCCAGCTTTAACCTCTTTTTTTTTTTTTTTTTGCATTGATGGCATTAGGTCACGGCTGTGCACAATACATGTAGACAGTTAATGGCCAATGGCTAGGTCAAGTAGGGGGATATGGCGCATGTGTGTGTGTATGTGTGTGTGCATAACGATTAGCGTGTGCACATTTGTCTGAAATGTAATGCAAGCGGGCATAGCCAGAAGGACAAAAGACGAGACAGCAGCTCGACCTATTCACCTCTCCACCCCCATCCACACACACACACACGCACAGAAAGCAAAATGTTTACTTGCCAGTGCTTCCCTAATTCATCCATTTCAGGAAAAAAAAAGAGCAATCTGGATGTTCATGCCCTGAAAACAGTGATGTGTATTCCAACCCCTCGCTGTGTAATTACATTTGTGCAGACAGACATTGGGATGATTCTGATAGGAGGGAGTTATATTTATATATTTCTGTTGTTATTCTCCTGCCCCATAGAGAGATGACCCACTTCCACAGCTCGGTCTGTGCGTCTGTCTGAGCACACTTGGGTGATTGTGGTGGTGCAACATAGATATTTCACAGTGTGTTTATATTTGTGTGTCGAGGCATAGATAGTCAAGACACGCGATGCCAGACAGTGTCAATCTCCTCCAGGTTAGTGGGGCTCTCTTATCACCTTTGAAAAACCCATTTTACATTTTTGCTTTGCTGCACATGTAATTTGCAAAAATGCTGGAGAACCTCTGCATCCGCCAGTCTTGGTTGAACAGAGTCTTTTTCATGATTAATAAGATACGTATCAGAATCAAGCTATCAACCACACGCACTATGCCACCATCTCTTTCCTGTTACTGATAGCAGCATAAGGAACATTTGCACAATAGAAACTACACTAAGCACCGTGATGTTGTTGGTACCTTTCAACAGCCATTTTGTTTGAGGATCAAAACAAATATTACTGTCCTGCTCTTGCCAGTGAGCTGGCTACGTTTTCATCTCATCTTAAAATGATTAATTGCATCTCGTTCCGGGGTTCACACGCTCATCTGTAACAAAAAGCCGTATTCATTAGCTCATCGCTTACTTATTATTAATGTATGTGTGTCTCTGCATGTGTGCACGAGCGGCTCTGTGTGTGTATGACTGTAAGAGCAGTGCTAGTCAGCCCTAACTGTTATGAATGAGTGTACAGCTCAGTGCACAGCCGAGGGGAACACCAGCTCTCTTCCAGGGAGTTTCACCTTGTTTCTAAGGAAAACAGAATCATGACTATTGCAAAAACCTGCCAGCGCATCAGTCTCCCGACAAGAGACTTGTTATTTTGATACATTGCAATCATGTTGTTTTTCTCTCTGGTGCTCAGTGTCCTGTCATACATGTATCTAGGAAAATCTATTTGACTTGGTCTGCTAATATTATTTTTTCAGCATGGTTTCATGCAGCACATAAGAAATAATTCAATTTTAATTACAAGTGAGCCGTAATGTCTAGTTTATGCAAAAAGGAATTAGCAGTAAATGTGCATTAGAGGAAGTGATCTGTGAGATAAATGGGATGATTGTTAAATTATTTAGGCACTAATGTGTTAATATATTTTCTAGGTGGTGTTAGATATGAAAACTAAACTGCAAATTGTATTAATTACAGCCATGAGATGAAACAGTGGAGTAAAAAGTTTATTTGACTCTAAAGTGGTGAAGTAAAAGTCACATACAGTAGAAACACAAACAAAATGAGTAAAGTCATTTTCTTGCCTTGCATCCTGCATACATGCCTGTTTGTGTGTGTGTGTTATAATTTCCTCAGTTCGTGCCGATGTGGCATCTGCTGTGGTCCAGGAGGTGACAGAGAGGTAGCAGCAACCTGAGCCATGCTGGCTGTCGGCCGTCTCCGTGTCCATATGCCCGCTCCGAGGACACACAGTCTCCTGGCAGGACACGCTCCCACATGCTGGACGCGTCGTTACCTCACGCACACACAAGCAAACTGCAGTCGAACACTCATAGACAAACACTCGAGCACATGTGTAGGGCCGCATCATCCATGCAGGAGCGAGAGGGGAACAAAGGGCGGCAGAGGTAACGGTGTGTGCACTGCCAAATCACCACATAATGGACTGTTGAGGGAGCATCCAACCTGCCGGCCATATGGGCTCAACACATCAGTGGAGCCGTGGGCCCAATACACACACACACACACACGAACTTGTAAGTACCTACAAAACACATGTGTAAAGATAAGGGGGATTTATGATCTGCGGTACACACTCATGGAACACCTTGGACCCTATAGCACATAGTTTGGCTAGTTTGCTAAGAATGGCATCACCTACATCTTACTCCTGTCCATTCTCATCAACTATTGAAAACACATCAACGAACCACATTGTCTCACAGCATGACTGGGTGTTTATTGCCATGAGCATTGCAGTTTACTTTGACATAAATGCAGATATGCTGTCCTGGTGCCATAAAGGCTGGCGAGAGCACCAAATGTGTATTAATCCGCAGCTGAAAATAGTGCCAACGAATACATTATTTACTTTTGTTTGCTATAAGAGCTTCTTCTACTTTGGACTTTCCGGCTCTTCATCCCCTCAAAGGTCGGCACTGTCAAGATGGCTCATAATTGGTCAGTCAAAGTTCTCCAGATTTGAACTCTTTGAACACAGTGTTTGCTGTAAATTGCCGCTTTTTTAAAGCTTTAAGTGACCAGGCCAAGAGACTGTAGGGTAACAATAGGTTTTATTTATATCAGAACGTCAACCAAGTTTTGCCTTTTTGTTCAATAATTACTTTACTTAAGTTATGCTCATAATTCTCTATACATTATCTCCTGAACTTCACAGTACATACTCAAGCGTTGCTGCTCTTCACAACATCAGAGCAATTTCTAATAGAGTGTTGTTTTCTGGATGCACGTTACAGTGGAAACAGGTGTTCCCACCATTGTCCTTTCATCGCTGACAGCCTTTGTTCTGCGGGTGGTATCATCTGTGGAGGGAGAGTTGCGTCTCCCCATAATGTATTTCATCAGCTACAGCTGTATCGGACGCTCTCCATTGGTGTGGAAATGAGGGTCGTCAAGTCGCCAAGTAGCTCCTTCATCCATATTAGAGAGACAGGGAGGAGGGGGGCTGCTCATTTATTCTGGCTCAGGTGGGAAAAGCGTGTGTGTGTGTGACAAAAGTTTTTCACCCCCAAGTCCCTCTATGAGGATGAATGGATCCATTATGGAAGGTTTTAACCCCAGACTGAGAGATTGAACCATCACAGTGCAAAAGCAGCCACAGAGATGTAAGAAAATACTCGTCATCAGTGCAGAGGTTACACAGCGGTGAGATGGGAAAATATCTTTGATCAAAGCTTCTGCGATAATATTAAAACAAGCGGATGGATATGTATATTTAGCCACAGGAGGGAGGAGATTGTACGGAGCCCCTTAGGGGACATGGGGGAAATTTTTTGAAGGGTTAGAAAAAAAAAAAAGATCAAGAATTGCGAGATCTCGCAAAAGTGTTTACATTAGGAGCATGTTCTTCCGGGAATGACAATAGACACAACCATTGAGTTGTATGTACCGGTTTTGACTTTTTGTGTTCAACGTTCGCAAAAAGGGAGACATGGAGGATGATTTGGAGCATTTCTTCAATCAACACATGCTCCTAATGTAAACACTTTTGCGAGATCTCACAATACTTTTTGCGAGTTCTCGCAAAACTTGATCTTTTTTTTTTTTTTTTACCCTTCAAAAAAATTTCCTCCATGTCCCCTAAGGGGCTCCGTAAGATTGTCTTCAGTCCAGGCTGAAATCATTGAACAGACTGCCAAGAAAAGTTTGTGCAGATCTGCTCACTTTTCCTCGAGTTCCACCACAAGGTTGATATTTGCAGTGGTGAGTGAAAAGTCTCAACAACTATTCACCATCTTTGCTTTTGATAGAAGTTGCACAAATGCTTGATTAGAAAAGCTTTACTCTGTGTATTCTGACAAAAATAGAACTAGAAAAAGAAATAGAAATAGGAAAGTTTTCTGCTGCAACCCTTCCTCCATTTGCGATCCATCAACTTGCTGCAAACGCAAATTACTGAATTTTTTTTGTTGCTTTCAGAAAATCTATAAGCTTTTAAGATTGACTATGAGATTAAAAGATTTACTTGTAGTAGTGTTTTATGTTTTTAGAGGAGGACCCCCTAATCCCTAAACCTGACTGCTTTAACATAAGATGTTTTTTGGGATGGATGATGTTACCAGCAGCTCCTCCTTTGTCTCCAAATCCCTCATCCTGATCACAGACTGGCCCAGTGTTTATACTGAAAAACACACGACTCAGGCCCCCCCCCCAGCATTTCTGAACTTGTGTCTTTCAGCACAAATGCAATTGTACAGGACTGAAAGCTGCACAGAGTTGTTTAGCTGTAATGTTTGCTCACGTCAAATATGACATACTCCTTGTCCGTTATTTGTATGCTGATGTCTCTGACGTTATTTTCGGGCGCATTTTCATATCGCTCGAATTCCCCTGAGTATCAGAAAGTGCTGAGGTTCACAAATAGAACAAGAGATGGAATTTAAATGGCCTCTATACATAATCATAGAGCGGAGTGAAGTGTGCACGCTCCTCGCCGTTTGGCTCTAGTTTGTTCTCTTCACGCGCTGACAATGCTCCACCAAGCAAGCAAAACAAAAATCCTTCAAGCGAAGCAAAAAATAAATTCTGTGACAGGAAGTAGAATGGCAGATGATGGAATATCATAAATACACAGCGATTCTGCATCGCCTCTCAATAACGGATGCTGCTGAAGGTGGCAACTTTGATTTGGGGCTGCTCTGTTGATGCAGGTATGTTCTGCATATTCACCCGTTTTTGATGGGGTGGGATTTTTTTGTGCATGTGTGTTCATGACCTTGGCTATCTGCTGGCATGTCTGTGTCCACATCGTATAGCCTTCACCACCTATAGAGATATAAATCTTTCATGAGCACCCTGCACATATAGCACATCCCAGCACAAGCTGCACACACGAACATAACATTCTATCTTAATGGCGCATATGATTGATGATGAGTGCATCCTTTAATTATTCTGTCCCTCTATAATTACTCTATCTCGGTGGTTATCTCTCTCATAAATCTCTAAGCATGTTGTGCTTAATGCGAGAAGGCAGCGGAGTACAGGGAATACACTCCAGTTGGCAGATGAAATGAAATAAGGGGGAAGAACAAGTTTGAGTACAGTGTATTAATTTACTGGAGCTGTAGTCAAACACATCCTGTGGGGTTCAACTGTAGGTATCAAACCCAAGGCCAGGCTGAACCAAACCCTCTTTAACAAACAAGCAAGGTATAGAAAAATACAGCCTTTTGCTGCTGGTGCTGTTTCCAATGGCAACAATGAACTTTGACCCTCATCTTTTCGTCCATATGTGGACAATAAATTCTTAGTGTTTTGAAGATGTGAGCATCTATAATTCTTTGACAGCTTGGCAAACCTAATCATCAGTCTACAAATATTTCACGAAGAAATGCTGATTAATTTTGCTGTGAATCTTTGTGGTGTGACCAGATCTTTACTGCAAGAGACTCCTCTTGTGTACAAATAAGCACAAATCCAGCTTTAACACGAATTCTTAAAACATAATTTCTTCAGCTTCTTAACATTTGCTGATGAGGAGCTTCACCCGGAAGTTGTAACACATAACCCCCTCCTCACCATACACACCTTCACACAGGTAAAAACTGTCATTTTCATCAATATAGCCACATTTCTCTATATGACTCACTGTTTGCCTGTTGAACTATAGGAATCAAATCACAAACAGAGCCATTGTTCAAATGGAGGCAGGCGGGGCTTTGTGACTCACATTAACAAAAGCTGATGAGCTCCTTTGCCTAAAAGCCACCTCTCAAGGTATAATGACACAAAAGGAGGCAGACACACCCTCTCCAGGGGGCTTTTTCACATGCTAACCCTGCAACATTAAAGTCTCCAGAGGGGGTTCAGGTATCACAGGCATTCGCAGCTAAAAAAAAAAAAAAATGTGACACCCATCAGGGATTGTATTGTTTCTAATGGTGTAAACAAAACATTTACATATTATCACCTTAAAATGGTCTCTGCCGTCTCCTGAAGGAAATATCAAGCTGCTAAATCCTCCTATGTTAATGTTTGTCTGTCTGCCATTTGGTTGCAGAAAATGTGTGCCTGCTTCCATCTTTAAATGTGGTGGATGAGAGTTAAGAGATTGGCTCAAAATAGTATAAAATGGTGCGTCCTAAAACCAACATAAACAACTGCAACGTTGGGTGTTAACTGTGTTCCATTCATTTCATTGTTAATGCAAACACTGATTAGAGCAGCTTTAAGTGTTTAGTAGACTTTAATCTGGACAATATTCCGCTGTCTCTCCTATTGTCTCATAATGCTTAGCTGTTATTTACAGTTTGATGCAACTTCTCCTGTGTTCAGCATTATGTAATGGCAGACTCCGGTGGAGGCTGCCATTTGACAGACTTATGTAAACAGCTCTCCTGCCGTTCTTTGGGTGACTCATTCCTCCTCAAACCTGCGCTTTGTGGGCGGCTGTGTGTTATTTAGTGTGTTCTTATGTCATGATTGCACCAACGGCCTCGGATGACGCTCTCACCGACTTACAATCGCCGCGCTGTCGTCTGCGCCCATGTAACCCACGACGAGCACACGTGCGGGCAGAAAAGAGACCTTGACCTCTGGATTAATTGGTTTTTCAGGGGAGATCGGAGCGAGATAAACTCAAGAGCGAGACAAGGTTGCCTGGTTGCCTTAAATCCCCCTTTGATGCTCGTCATCCCGCAGCAAAACAAACACTTGAAAATAACATGTTTCTGCGTTTTTTTCCCTCTGCATCCCTCAGCTCATTGTTCCCTGCTGCTCTCCTCGTCTTTGTCCCTCAGCCTGCGCTTATGTAACTCTGTCCGCAAGCTGAGGTGACCATGTTCTTTTATGAGGAGGAGACGTGACTATTAAAGGAGTTGGATGGTGGGTGTGCAGCTTGTTCAGCTGCTCCCAACCGGCCAGAAACTCAATTAATGCAGATTTATTTTGCATTATCATAACGTGGTTAGAGGCTGGGATGGGGAAGACGAGGTAGATGAAGAAGCAACAACACCGCTGTCATATAATTTGATATGCTGTATATTCCATTTAAATTGTAACAGCTCCTTTTTTATGACAATCAGATGATCAAACTGTTTATCCAGATTAACTAAATCACTGTTTTTATCCAACACTGAAACGATTCTCTCACTGCTGCTTCTTGACCTGTTGGAAGTTTTGTTATAAAGCTGCCATCTAAACAATCACAAGTTTATCATTACCAGTAGGAATGATGGCAAAAACTGCAAAGATATGACTCAAGTTGTCTTAATATGAAAAGTCATTGTTTAATAATCTGAAACCATTTCTGCAAACTGGGTCCTCTATGTGTTATGGACAAGCGATGAACATCATTTTTCAGCTTGCTTCATCCCACGGGACACATTCTGCACTTGAGAAGATGAGATCCTTATTATTCAAAGTCAACTGTACAGCATTGAAATGCAACAGCATCCATCTTACAGGCCTGATTTCCATCATGTCAGCAGCCATTTTGTAGATGCTGCTGTTTGTATGGCCAGACAAGCCACAGATGTCACTGTTGTGCAATCGTGTTAATTGCTTTAATTACTGCCTGCTGCACGAGCGCACACACTCATACTGTAAACACACAGCCTCTGATTACTCCTGCTTCGTCCATATTGCTGAGACCTGATGGATTTTCTCGCCATCTTTAATCTCATCTTTCTCTCCCTGCATGAACACGCCGTCACCTAAAGTGTGTATCTGACAGCTCTGCGATTACAGCACGTTGCATCAGACTGCTGTTTATGCAGCGCTCTACAATTCATAGACATCTCCTCTCTCTCTCTCTCCCTCTCTGCCGTTGATTCGCTCCACATATTCGCCAACGCTCGCAGCCTGTCCGACGAGATCAGCGGTTAAGAGGCCACTTTGCCTCCAGACTGATCGAAGAATAACATGTATGTTTTGTGGAAGAGCTCTCAGGGGAATAAATCCTGGCTGGGGAATAGATGCACATAGCATCTTTAATATGCAGTCAGTTTATGTGATGCTCGCTGAAGCAGAGAGATTCATCATTTGGAGAAAATGGAATCAGGTCTGATAGAATGATTGATAAGATAAAATCAAAACCAGCCCCATGAAGATGCGTAAAGAATGACAACCTAATCTGATATAGTGGGAATATTTTGGTCATGTTTGACAGATATTAAATGCAGGTATTAGATTTATCCTAATTTTTTAAAGCTCAGTGAAAGAAATAGTTCAGAAATAGGACATTTGAGAGATACATTGAATATGAAGCTGGAGCCAGAAGGTGGTGAGTTTACATCAGCATAAAGACAGGAAACAGACAGAAACAGTTAGTCTGGTTCTGTCCAGAGGGAAAAAAAACAAACCAGAACCTCTAATCACCAGCTCACTAATTAACACGTTACATCTCATTCGTTTAATCAGTGCGAAAACCAAACCAGCATTAGCATCATCATTCATCATCCTTTCCAAGAATGTCAAACTATTACTTTAAAAAGGAATGATTATGTTAATTAGGGACTGAACCTTTTCTTGAATATCTTGTCTTTGCAGAGTTAATACATATTAAATGAAGCCTAACATAGCATTATCTCAGTTTCTGAATGCCAATGAGGACGATTGCAGCACTGCTCAAATGCAGAAAAATACACCTTTACAGTCCTTTATATGATAATGATTGGCCTCACCAAACTGCATGTTATCATTTACAAATCAATCATCTGTCTTACTGGTCTTGTCCTATATGTATTTTATCAAGAAATATTAACATTTGGCCTCAAACTACAAAGTTAAACTACATGTCGGGGAAGGTGTTTTCACCAGTTTGTGAAATGATCTTACCAACTGAATTCCCTCTTTCAGTGAGGGTGTGTTTTGTATATGTGGACACCCATGTTTTGTCCCCTACCCCGAAGTGGAGAGCAGTCAGACAGACGGAGAAAACAGTGGTAGTGGCTGATCATTGCATTATTCATGCTCGTGCAATGGCCCAGAGCTCAGTCCGTATGGCAGCTCGACCATTAGGCTAAGTTCGCCGCAATAAAGCTTGTGCTCCCTATCTCGAATGGCAGTCTGAGATCCTCCCTCTCTACCTGTCTGTTGCTGTGCATTCAGACGCGGGAAATCATATGCACGCTCCTCTCTCGCTGTCAACCACAATCCAGCGACTCCTGCCTTCTTACATCACCACATCCCACTCATGTCGATGACTTTTCCCCCCCTTTTTTTCCCTCCTTCACTCCACTGAGCTTTTGAAGCACTTTCCCTTTTCATCCCCTCCTCCCTTTCTTTCAGCCCTGAAAGGTTGATCTGTGACTGAGCTTGTTGCGTCTTTTATCGGCGTCTCGCAGCAGCCCGGGGACAAAGGGCAGCTGAAATGCCACAATGTCTCTATATTCTGCCCGTGCGCAGATGCAAACGCATGAAAAGAGACTGACATTCAATCATCTGAGCTGAAAAGCTGGAATACAGTGGAGGATGGATGGAGGCAGACAAGGAGGATGAGGACGGAGGAGAGGAGGAGGAGGATGGGGGCTCGTGCTGTAATTGATTATGCTAAATCCCAAGCTAAATGAGAGGCTAGACAGCGGATAACCAGGGGACAGATAGAACAACTCTGGAGTGTTTTACTCAGTTTTTATTTGTCCTTGATGTGTTTTTTTTTTACCCACCTGAAAAAGCATCTTTCAGTCACTGACTTAACTCATTCCTTTGTGCACTTCAGATGTCTCAGTTTAAAGGTCAAAGGTCAGTTAGCCGCCACATCTTAAATCCACTGTATGTATGTGTTTGACTAGGTGTGTGTGTGTGTGTGTGACAGTGTGTGTTAATCCTGTATCCGTATCTACAAATCTGTCTCTGCTGCCTGTCTGATCCCTGACTCCCCACAAATCTAATCTCACCATCCTTCTGCCCGACAAACACTCGACCACTATCTGCAGGTGTTTGTGTTTTCCGGATTAATATGTCAAAATCTCGTCCAGAGCAATCAGTTCCATATACTAAATGAGTGTATTTCAACCTTTCACGATGGATTACTGTTAATCTACCTCTCCCAGCTCTACTGCCCCCTTTAAAAGGGTTAAAATAGGATCCTTTTAAAATACAAATCAATGCACCGATGAGCCTCTGAGGACATTTCACCATTAGTGTGCCTCACCATCACCGACCTCCATCTCTTCTGGAAATTATTCTTAATTATGTTTTATGTCACGATGAAGGACACTTTCAAAAATCGATAAACTAATGCTAAAGGGAAAACCCAAATACTTTGAATGTGAAGCCCTTCAAAATAAGACATTGTTACAAACATTGTTAGTTTTCAGGTACTGGGTCATAAATCTTGCACAAATTAAAAGATTGGTTCAATGCTGCATTAAAGAAACAAGGGGATATTAGGACACGAGGATATGTTGGTTAGAAACAATGTCTGTATTTGTGCCACTCCTTCTAATAAATGTTAAGATATTTCACTGGATACAAAGTCAGACAATCAGCAAAGTAAGGGTTCATCCTCTTTGCACCATGAATGTCTGCACCAAGCTTCATAATAATCTACTCAACAGTTGTTTATAATTTGCTTCAAACCAAAAAATGTCAAACTGATAGACGCATTGAAGGAAAACACAGGGGGGGTCACTGAGTCAAGTCTGCAGGATTCATGAATGTCTACGCAAAGTTAAAAGACAACCCACGCAATAGCTTTTGAAATATGTGAGTTTAATACAGCAAGTCATAATAAACACTGAAGAAATCATGCAACATTTTCCCTGAGTGGAAACAAGTCAGAGATAACTGTGAATGTAAAATCTACCTACATTGCTTCATTCACCTCTCATCTGTTTCTCTCACCCAACTTCATTTACAAGTCCCATTTTAGTCATAAAGAAAGACATCGCCTTGCTGCTTTCTAATTGGACGAGGGGGGGTATTTTGAATAAATGTGGGGCACAAAATCAATGGAGCTTTGATCAGGCTGCGGCTCCAGCTCAACGAATGCAAATGTCACACGACTTGCCCGCTCGCTGCTATGGAAACTAAAGGGCGTCCGAAGGTCGCCTCACTTCAAGGAAGCACTAATACATGCATGCAGCGGGCTGTAGTAGGCCCACCTGGAGATGAAAGGAGGCGAACAGGAGGAGATAGAGATGGAGGGATAGGAATGATGGGGCAGATGGATGCAGCGCGCTCACTCGCACAATATCCCAAGAGGCTCACAGCCTCCCAGACTGTGTTTTTGTGGATTCAGTGAGCGTGTCCTAAAAGACAATCCCATCTTGAGCCTGACTGCACCCACACCTCTGCTCATCCTCTGTCTGGAGCGAAAGAAGATTTGAATATTCTCAACTCAGCACGCTGGGATTTTGTTTCTTAATCCCGCTACCCATGGCGGAGAAGCCAGAGACCCCGGATCAGCCCGTGGACCACAACAAAATGCTGGAATGAGCCAAGGGGATTGTGGGTGCAATCGCTGAAAACTCTTGGAGCTCCATTACAAAAACATCTATTCTGGGGTTAAAAACTAATACATTTCCCTAAATCAATTTCATCAGCTTACAGGTATTGAAGGAAGATTTTCAGTTGGGAATTAAGATTCAAGAAATAATGTCTTGCCTCTCACCCACTTAATATAATGTCTGTGGGTGTGTTTTGTTTGACTCGGGCCCTTTTGACCCTTCCTGTCTCCATCACCATGAATATTGAAGAGGAAGAGAAGCACTCTGCCCATTCAATACATTCCAGAAATTTACAGTGGCATGCTTGCCTTATGAAGATGTATTGGCTGCCGTCTGTGCTCATGAGTGCGTGTACATGAGTGTGTGTGTGTGCTGTTATGAGGCTCATACTGTAGGTGCCGTGTCTTAGCTGTTATTTATGCACGTATCCCAGCACTGAATCAATCTATCTGCATCGTGTCGTGTATAAATGTGATGTAAAATGAAAATGGATCCGACCCTGAGGTCTATTGTCCCAGCGCTGCCTTTACACGCCCTTGACTAAAATGGTTCACTAAATCACAGGCACAGACACCGTAATGTACCCGGAGAGAGGGAGAGGAAAGTTTTACTGCGTTTCCCTCCGACTGTCCAGTGAATTCAGCATTAACTCTGCAAATTTGGCAAAAAAGAAAATATAAAAGGTGAGATAGGAGGTCATATCTTAAACTAGCGAGCCATACAATTTCAATGAGGCCTTCTACAGTGGGAAACTATAATGTTACACTGTTTTACTCTATACTGAGTAGCTAAATAAAATTTAGGATAATTGGTCATTTTCAAAACAGGTGTAGCATCGAAGCACTTCATTAATGGATGTTATCAAAAAAGAGCAAAAATCCAAGTTCAAATTTGAAGTCTCCACCCACATGGCCTCATTCTAATCTCTGCTGCAGAGTCGACTTGGTCACTTTCATCTTCGCTGTCTCACTTGGTTAACAAGCTTCACATTACTGTGAGGTTGTGGCATTTTTACAAAGTCAGCAAACTGCCTTCATCCGTGATTTTTTTCCCCCGTCTCTGTTGTCAAATCCAACTTGTCCTCCTCATGTTACTTCTCTGATGTTTCGGTGTCCTAATTATTGGTTCAGCTACTTTTCTCCAACATCATCCTACTGCATACATTTTGTGCATAAATGAAGCACTACATAACAAATAGGCAGTGAGATTCGACATCTTGTGACACAAAATCTTTCAAGCATTTGTAACTTTTTTATTTGAAAATTGATTTTTATCATGATATGGCTTCTATTTTTAACCAGCAGTAATGAAAGCAGCAGAAATGTCTGTCGTGCCGTTTGTGCTGGCCCATGCTGAGGTGAATGTTTTCACCATAAAAATGCTCCAGGCATGTGTAAAACATTTATTTATTGCGGTAGAAATGGGCAAATTCTCTTCTTTCCATGCAGCTTTTCTACTTTCATATAATCACAGAACCAGATGGGAACTTAGTTTGACAAAGCAGGTTGTGCTTTTCACTCTGTCTGCATGTTCTCCCACAGCACCCATAAGACCCATACGTTTGCGTCACCGTCTTTAATTACTAATTAATTTGTCTTTCTGTCTGTCCGTCTCAGGACGCCTCTCCTCACTCTCCCGACTCTGCTCCAGCAGACAAGGACAGGCGAGGACGATGGGATCCTGTGGTCCGCACAGGGATTTCATTATGGCTTCCTTCCAGAGGAATGAAACAGCAGCAAACAAGGACTTGCACAAGGACAAACAACATAACAGGCCGTGCTGGAGTTCTTCACGCTGTATTTTCTGGAGGTGACAATATCACACATGCTGCCGTGCCTGAGTGGGGGTGGACACTGTGTACTGTGAAATACCTTTGTGAAGTACAATGCGCGTGTGCCATTATGTTGGTCGTGCAGGACCCCAGCCCCATCACTAATGTATGTCTGTCTGCAACCTCCCCCACTTACACACACTCACACTGAAATGAGGTCAGATGGTGTCATGAATGTCTCTGCTGTGTGTCCTCTAGCACGTCATGCCGCACTCTGTGCGTGTGCGAACGTGTGTGTTTGTCCGTGTGTGTCTTAGATCCATTCTGTCTGGGTTTGATCATGGCATCAGTGTGAGTGTGTGTGTGCGTGTGTGTGTGTGATGGTGAGGTTACTGTCAGGGCATGGGTGGTCACCGCAGCGTGTTGTCTGATTGGCTGATTGGAGGAGTTGTTTTCACTGGGCACAGACCCCCTGCAGACTGTAGCCTCCACACCAGACAGTCATCTCACACACACACACACTCGCACCATTATTCCCCATGCTTTGGCGAGGCCTTGTTACTATGCAGACACACTCCTCCTCTCCCACTTTGGCAGGCGCACTTCCCGGACAGAAGTATGGTCTTCTTAACAAGTTGACAGATGTAGGGCACGACAGGGGCAACTGACTAAACAAATGGAAATACTGCGCCAGTACTTTTACGCAGGCTTTGCACCGTGCTTATAAATTCATAAATCACTCGTGACCTGTATTTTTCCATTAATTCTTTCTCTTGTAAGCTTTCAGGCTCTCGAAAAGCTTTTTTGTTTCAATGCAAATTCGGATCCACAGGACAAACACATTTTATTATTTAATGGTTTATACGTGCTTGTAAAATTTCACAAAGATGTCACAGACCTTGGCCAGAACTATAGACACATGTGAGAAGTATCCAGGAAAACCATGACAAAATTTAAATGCATTATAGCGGGCAAGCATGAGCACAAGGGACCATCTGACAAAAATATTCTTTAGCCATTTAGGGAAACACAGAAAGACAGAGATGGGTGCATGAAGAAGAAAGATGCGTGGATAATCTTGTTTGGGGACTAAACTGGCATCATCAGTATACAGTATCTGGGCAGAACAGTGTGTGTGTGTGTGTGTATGCACCCAAGCATGTACAATAAATTGCACTTGTGCATACAACAAGAGGCTGCTTTGCATGTTGAAGTGCCAGACTATGATGCTAATTGTGCGATCATGCATGCATAACATAATGTATGTTTCTCCCGTGCATCGCAGCACACGTGCAACATGTTCTTGGTAATGATGTGGATTTTCTCGCGGAAAGTGCGTGCATGTCTGTTTGTGTCATGCGTGATGGAGAATATTACTCTCACTCTGTGGCCAGGACGATGTGATCATTATTGCTTTGTTTATATGACGCATATAGGCGTGTACGTTTAAAGGAAAATGTGTCTTTGGTGTCGGTGCACGTGAGAGAATGTGTTCATCGGGTGTGTGCCCTGGCGAGTGAGATTGCTAGCTCAGCACAAAGTGAATAAAGGGACGGCCTCTGTGTTGGATTTGTGCTTCTTTTTTCCTGAGATTAAAAAAAGTTTCAGATCCGGACGAGCAGGGAAAGTTCAGTGTATTTTCTATCAATTTAAGTCTGAAATTAAAAATGAATCAGGCCTTTCTTTTTACTAAATCAAATGTGACTTAATTACTGTCCATGTGTATTAGTTCAGTGAAAACTGTAGATAAGAGCATATGCAAGGTCAAGGTCTGTTATGAAGTAATGAAATCTGCTTTGATTGCCGGCTGTAAATTATTCAATGAAGCTCCCATTTTTACTGGAGCTTCAAGCAGGCTGCTCCCGGCCATACATGAAAACCAGTCCCCAACTATTAATACATGGAAAACTCAGAATCCATTATAGTCCCATCCCTTCCAGCTCGAAACTGCAAATCTCTGCTGCCCCATTTCCTCCTCCTGGAAATCAAGACTAAAAGACAATAAAACACTCAGACTGAATAAATATGAATTAACAAAGCGCATAGTTAGAGTGAAAGATGAGCTGAAAAATAACATGGAGGAATTTGATAAATGTTGGCCAGCGCTTCCTGTTTCCTCTCACCTCCGTATCCACCTCGCAGCTCTGACAGCAGCACTGTCAGCACGGACGCACGGAATCTTCCATTTTAATCTGGGAGGTGGTCACGCCAGTTAAACCCGGCTGTTGCCACCTGGACTCGGCTCGCTGTGACGCAGGAGCCACAGTCCAGTTGTAATGTGACAGTCAGAGGAAAGTTAGCAAAGTGATGCATGAGAGGGAGAAAATCCAAGGACTTGTATTGTTTCAGGGACAGAAATGAGTTTGTGCTTAATTTGAGACATTTATATCTGTGTATTTTGTGCAGAAAACTGTGCTGACTCAAAGTATTTGCAACACTTAAAGCCTGAGTAATCAAATAAAATCGGCA
The DNA here is from genome assembly GCA_037975185.1 of Centropyge bicolor. Taxonomy (NCBI): domain Eukaryota; kingdom Metazoa; phylum Chordata; class Actinopteri; family Pomacanthidae; genus Centropyge; species Centropyge bicolor. The sequence goes on along the minus strand of JBBMOC010000004.1, from coordinate 7,266,864 downwards.
TTGATCAATCAGCAACTTTTGAGTTATTCCAATTCAAAGAGGGTGCATCAACAATTTAGGACACGTGAAAGTAATTAAATGAGTAATGCAACAAACCGCAAACTTTCCAACCACCAGGAAAAGATGAAACCTCAGTGCTGAGCCAGTATTTTGAGTGACAGCTCCTTCCCTTACTTCATTATGTCTCTTTTACTGATGTTTCTTCCTCTCCTCCCTCCCACTAACTCGCTCGCTCAGACTTGTGCACAGGGAAGCACAAACATACAGAAGAGTTAGACAATTAAGCTTTGAGGTCGTTCGGAGAAACAGATTGTTTTCCAGTTCAAACAGGATTTCCTTATTTGATCGAGCTGAGTCAGACTATGACGCAAGAGGCCATTCAGCCCGGACGTTTAAGCGTTTCTGTAATGACCCTCACCTTGGGGCAATGTTCCCTAATTTACAACGTGATATAACAGGCTCGATTGTCCAATTTCTTAACCTTGTTGATCCGGCTTGCCATTTGGCGGTCGTTCATTGTCACATTAAGCTTCTTTCCTGGAACTATGGGGAAAGGGCCAGAAGTTTTATTGACCACAGGCTGGAGTTTTCTCAGACTCACAGCTGGTCTGGAGGCTGAAATCTAACATCCGCAGATGACTGAGTGGGAAACTACACAGTGTCTGTTCAGATGCTTCCGAAGGTAAAATATAAACGAACAAATGCTTTTGTCTCAGAGGTAGAACTTCATAAATTAGTTGATTAAAAGAAGATCAATCACCACCTATTTTGATTAATCGTTTCAGTCGTTTTTCAAGCAAATAACGTGTGGTGTTTTCAGCGTCTTAAATTTAAGGATCTACTGCTTTTCATTGTAATGTATGTTAGTAAATGAAGAGTCTTTGGCTTTCAGACTGTTGGTTGGACAAAAGAAGCAGTTTGAAGACATCACTTTGGGCTCTGGGAAATTGTGATAAGTCAGTAAAATTGTAAAAAAAAAAAAAGAAAAAAAAAGAGTAATAACATTGTTTCATTTCAGAAACAATAGTTGTTGAAACATTTCACATGAAATTTTATGTTGGCAACGGAGGAAAAATCAGGGGAATCATCATAGTTTTTAATAATTGTCTGGGAACTATGAATACAAATTCAGTCACATGCCAATCCACGTTCTGGATAATTAAATATTTGAACGAATAAGTGAAAGTTTTGACCTGCTGGTGGCGCTACATTGGAGACAGATAATCAAAGTCAGTAGGGTTCATCCTCTGCCATAAAACTGGGTAAAGCAGTCTGAGGCCTTGGGTGGTCTTGAGCAGGAATGTTTGTGGCCTCAGAATACCATCACCCTATAACACCACCACCACCAGGGCTAAAAATAATTGCATTGTGACGGGGCTATAACCTTTATGGTGCACTTCTGACGGCCATGCATTTGTGCCACAGTATTTACAGACCGTAAAAAGGTGGTATAAAATCTGAAAATGCAACCACGCTCTCCTCTTAAACAACCTCGTCTCTGTCTACTGAGGTGGAGGTGGCAACTCAACATGCCTCGTGCCGTGTTGCCATAGTAGTGCTGTTCTTCCAAGGTCAAAGCCTTGACCCTGGAAATGGTTCGGTGGAGTCTGCAGCAGAGGTGCAAATGAACTCTGTGTTCCTGCCAACGCCAGAGTGTTCGCGGTACCGTAGGAGAGAGAGGATGAGGGAGGAAACAGAGGAGGGTGAGAAGGAGAACAGGAAAGGGGAAGTGCAGCAGGGACTGAAGTCACCACAGGGAGAGAGCGGGGATAGAGGAAGGAGATAATGAGTGAGGAGGCAGGGGGAAAAGTAGGAGGTAGTGAGTGACAGGCAAAATGAGGACGAGAAGGGGCGAGCAATCAAACCCACTGGAAATATAAGGGAAATTGGTGGAATGGAGCAAGAGCCACTGAACAGATTAATGGAAAGAAGGTCACGGGTGGCAACTGGGTGCGAACGTCAAAATCAAAATGTGAAGAAACAAAATTCAGGACAGGGGGAAAAATTGGCGCAGCAAAGACAGACAAGGGAGATGGAGAGAGGAGTTTAAAGCAGAGGGAAGGTGAGGGGGAAAGCGTAGCAAATCCCGAGGATTAGTTCCACACATTCTTGGCATCCACAGTCACGGCGGTACCCGAGGCTGGTGCGGGGAGAGCATTTGCATTCGCTGATTAGGTCTGACTCCTCCTGTCGTGTTTCAGAACTTCTTGGGTCTGTTTGGCTTCTCGCGTGCCCTCCCCTCCTCGTGTCATTCCCTAAAGTAAAAAAGGGGGGATTAGCCTACAAAGGCCTTGCGAGAAAGTACTTTCATGACAGGATGAGTTTCACAAGTGAAGCGTCGGATGAAAATAAGTTACTTGAGAAATCTACCTCTCCTATAGATTCATACCCAAAAGATCAATGCCAGTACACATGACGTGGGTTTTTGAAAACAAGCGACTTCTGTAGTTTCTGCTTCAAAGAAAAATGACCTCACGCAGCACAAAACTGAAAGTGAACCTGAATGTAGTGAATTCAGAAGACGCTCGTAATCTTTTCAAAGGCCTTTAAAGTGTATTTCTATTCACCTAACACATCTCATCCTGGAAAATAAACATGGCATTGGACTTGCACTTTCACTCGGGCACGGTGCCATAAGTCATTAAAAAGCTTTAAATGATAAACGCAAATGTAGTAGAAAGAAACGCATGTGCTACGCAAATCAGGCGAACTCAAGGCCATTTTTGCATTTAGCTTTTAAATGTGAGTGTTTATGATTTTCTGACACAAATATAAAATATTCTATCGTTTCTGTTGAACACACACACGCTCTACTGAATCATCGTGCACATTACAGAGCAAACCGTATTGTAAAGCATCACTACAGTGCGTGTTGGCTTCAGCCAGGACTAAAGGTGTGGGGGGATCAGTATGTATCGATCTGTCAGGGGCCCATGTAGGAAGATGATTTCTATTTTGCAGCTTTACCTCTGACACATTGTAAAACGCAACTGCTCATTCTGCAAGTTCCAGTTGATAGAGTCTTATTTAAGGAGCAGCACGGGACAAGAAAGATTCATTGGATTGGCTGTACTCTCAACAGGAAAGATTTGGATTGGAGCAGTGTTGTTCTTGACTGTGCTGAGTGCAAGGCCCTTAGGATGACCTCAGCTGACTTCTTTGACAACGTTAGTTTTCAAATACACATATGTAAGGAACACTCATGTATTTAAAGTAACTTGTCCAACATTGAAAGTCAGCGAGAGGAAAATTTGCTTTTGGAATAAAGCTGCAATGGCTTTTATCAGTCCTAAGCATCATCTCATGCTTATAAGTTCAGTTGTTTAAGATAAGATAAGATAAGATAAGATAAGATAAGATAAGATATTCCTTTATTAGTCCCACAGTGGTGAAATATAAATTGTCACAGCAGCAAGATAAATTGTAAGTAAACAAATAAATAGTAGGAGAGGCAGACATATGTGTGAATTATAGAAAAGACAACACTTATATTTCTGTTCAGCTCTATTAGTTCTGTTAAAAATTCTAAATCTTTCTTCGACTGAAAACCTCAATAATCACATAATCAATAATCAGAAACCAGAGTGAATCCTTCTGCTTCCTGCTATAAAATATTTTGAAATCTAGTCCATGGTTTCACATGCTCTACATACATGTGGTGCCTACCTGGCTTAATTTGTTTTTAAGGTTTTACCCCTAATCCTCCCAGCTAAACCTTCCTGGTACAAACAACTCAATGCATCAGCACCGTGCCAAGTTTGAGAGCCGGTTGAGCAAGACAGCAGCTGATTACAGCAACAGATTGTATTTGGTTTGTTGAACAATAGGCCAGTACCGCAAGGGCAAACTATTTATTTCTCATCGAAACATCAAGGCGGCAGACACAATGTTAGCTTTGTGGGGAGTCAAAATATGGTTGACACTTGTTATTAAGATTGCTTCATGTGAAACCGGCTAAACAATTATTGTTACACCAGGAGTGCCTCAGTGAAAAGACTTGTTCAAATAAACATGGCAGTGTTTGGTTTGAAAGGGCGAAAGGTTCGGAGTAATTAAGGCAGGGTGAAAAAAATGAGGAAGAGCACAGAGGTCAGTCTGAGTCTAGCTTTCATGTCAGGACTTCCTTATCTGCAGTTTCAATCTACACTGCAGAATCAGTCTATTGACCTTTGACCTTTTTCATTTACATGGCCCAGTTAGTCTGACCGGACATATGACACATATGAGAATCAGCGAATCAGTGTTGGGCAAGTTTTTTTTTAATTTTGTGAAAACATAAAATAACATGATACCAACCCAGTTTGCTTTCTCAACACATATTGAAGAATTTCTACCAGCTTGAATGAATAAACTCTTTTTCTCCTTTTTCTCCTCCACCCCGACACCAACCCCCGCTGCAGTTACTCGCTTGCACCAAGCAATACTCAAACTATGTTATTACTCTACGTTTAATTATGACAATTTCACTTCTTTTCTCTCACATCCACTTCATGGAAATTCGGAAACAAATGCGGTGCGTCCTGTGTTGCTGGTAGTTGTAGGTTGCTAGGCGGTTGTCTGTGCGACAACAATAATACCGCTTGGAAACCCTGGGGGGGCAGGAAAGTTTGAAAAAGCTGTCTGTCTCCACTTTAAAGTAAACTGTTCCCTTTTGGTCTCTGAGAAATCTCATGTGGCTGTTTTTCTATGTAATGGATCTGTTTAGAATATGAATGGATTTATACAGTAGATTTGCATGCAGTATTATTTCCTGCAAACCTAAATATGAAAATGATCTAATGGAAGAAAAAAATTAAACTTCATTTGTTATCTTTTTTCTGCTATTTCTCATTTAATCCAATCAGGAAGAAAATACATGTCTTTTTTTCCAATAAGACCAACAAACAAAATCAGCTTGACACTCGATTATTTCACTTAACTTGCTCATAAACAATCTCTGCTGCGGCACATGTACAAATCCTGAGCTAGACATGAAAACATAACACCAGTGGGGGTCCAGTAAACCCATTATCCTGCAGACCGGAGTCATGTGGCTGCAAACTGGGGCGGGTCAGCGCCTCTCAAAGGTGGTGGTCCTGCACACATTACCATGGCAACCGCCTGACAGTGGTTACATAACAGCCAATCAGGCGAGCTCTATCCCACCGAGGGCTTTAACATGTTGTCAGAAAGGGCCGCTGCGCTGTTTTCACTGTGGGATTGTTCACAGGAAATGTGCTGCGTTTGACTTTGTTTTCCTGCTTATCCTCCTTGGCTGCTTTTGTTTTTGATCCGAATGCCGCTTTTTTTTTCCCTTTGTTGAATCAGCTTCGTGACAAACAAAACCACCCTCCATCATAACATATTCTCATTTTTCACAATAAGAGCATTTTGTGTAGATCCAGCTCTTGATGTTGAGTTTATGGAGCTCTCGTGGGAAAGAGTTTGTGTTTAAAAATCCATGAAGCGGTGTCTCCGCTGACTACACATGTATGTTCTATGTTTATGAACCCAGCGGCCAGGCACGCAGACATCTCATGCTACAAGGTTGGTCCATTAAGATCGCATGGAAAAAGGTTGTCGTAATAGCTGAATGAAATTTATATAAAAGCACTTGAAGTCTCCATCTTTTCCACCTCCAGTCTTTTTCCTCATGTCACTGTTTTTCTATTTTGCCATCTTTCTCCCTGAAGGTCCCTTTAAGCTGTCGCTCAGTTACCCACGTTTACAGCATCTCTGAGGACATTGAAATGTGTTTATGCATCACTTTTCTCATCCCAACATTTCCATACTCCCCCAGAATGAAATATTTACTGCCAGAATCCAAGAGATTCGTCAGGAGAGATCTGAAAAAAACTCCCGCAATGACGGACGGGGAATGTGTTTTGACACAAAGTTGGACTGAAAGCCACTCAATCTGTCATCGTCCGCTGCAGGGATGTAATCAGATTGGCTACCTGAGAGCGTGCTGCGTTGTAATGACCTCCAATCACTCAGTATGATTTCATGAAAGCAGAGGCTGGGTTTTTTTTCCCTCTTTTATCTAAGCAGATAAAATGTGTGCACATGTGTCTTTGACTGTGCATCTTTTATGTGTGTATGTGTGTATCTGTCAACAGGCCTCCCCCTTTCACACCAAACAGACCAGCATCTTTTCTGTGGATTCCAGATGTCATGGAAACAGCATGACAGTAGCCTGGAGCCCATGCGTAAGTAATCGTCACCGATGAGGTAAATATGCTATACTGCACTAAGACATGTCAACACACATCACACTGTGTTTTAACGCGACGAAGCAACCTAATTTTCCCAGTGGTAATGAGGCGCTGACATGCAGTTGCTTTCAAAAAGGATGCACTGTTTGATTTCGCCTCGAGTCGAGACAGAGCGGTGACAGGAAGTGGAGCAAAAAACTGCATTCAGTCTTTTTGGTGTGGCACAAACCTTTTGCAGCGGCAGGTGACACCAGTTGCCCGGAGAGCAGCGACAGAAATAGAGAGCGCAAAGTGTGACATAAAAGCCTCACAGATTCAGCCATGGATTATTTAAAGTGTTAAACCTTCCCACTTGTGAAACAACAGCAACCCGTTTGCAAAGCTGCTCACTTCCTCACCTGAAGTGTTGGCTTTTCCTGCAAGAGTGCCAGACCATTTTTGAAAGCACTGCGACAGAATATATGAATTCGTCATTGACGATGTATTTTTTAAAAAATCTGCAGCAGTAGAAAACACTCAACATGGAAGCCTCGGGCCCTGACAGACAGATAAGATAGACAGCTGGTGAGATTTGTGAGGCGTCCTCAAGCGTGGTTCTCCTCCTGGGAGGCCGCGTCTCTGGATGAATTCACAGAAAACTGCTGGGTCCCCGCAGACAGCCGCATCTGCATTCACATGTTGATGAACCCACAATCGTAAAAGGTCAACATTTTTGAAAATCAAATGTCACTTGTCAGCATGCAAAAAACTTTGCCTGGATACAGTCCAGTTTTAAAGATGTTAGTGCATACACACACACACACACACACACACACACAGTTGAGGCAGAAACAGCTGGTGGTAAACGTGCCTGTGCAGCATGGTAACCCACTGCAGGGCTGGTTGTATAGTCTGTGATTCTGGCACTGAACCAAGAGGACGGAGAGCTTGCCTGTGCCTCTGGGTGTATGCATATGTATATGAGATAAGTTCAATAGGTCAATTGTGAAGTTTGGTTATTTATGAATATTTAAAGGGAAACAGGGCTGTTGGCTTTGATTAATGTCACTGAAAAATGTGAGTTTTTAAAAAGGAGGTTTAAACTGATTTACCGTTTTCTACTGGCCCAAAAAATGATGAAACAGTCACAAAGGTTTCAGCTTTAAAAGTCCCTCTTGTGATGAAAATGGCTCAGTTAGTAAAAAGTGAAAAAAGGGACAAAAACTACTCAGAAATGGTTAAACTTCAGATCTTTGCATTGTACTGATTTCTGCTTTCAATATTCAAAATAAAATTAATTTACCTGAATTGTTTTGTGCTGAAATGAACCCTATAATAAGAAGCTCGCTATATTATAAGAGAACAGAATTTATGTTCTCACCCACTGCAGCTCCAGTGAGAGTCACCCAAAGGATCAACTGAAAACTTTACAAAGTCATGATGCAACGTTCACATTTCTCAATTTGAAACCTCAGCGCTGGTTTTTTTCTCGAGGTCATTTGTATTTGTTTGTCTTTGTTGTTGGTCCCCGCTCGATCCATTCTGGGAGCACATTTAATGCATTTTAGGAAGCATGTAAGCGCAGTAAATGTAATTCTGGCCTGTAGCTCCATCAATATTCAGCTGTGTGGGAAGCAGGCAGCAATGACCGAGATGAACATGGTTATGAAATCGTGGCTGAGTGGGTTATGCAAACACATATGCGGACACGTACGCACGAATGGGCGTATGGAGGGTTTGATGAACAGAACTGATGCATGTCTGTCCCCGCGGTGATCGCACAGTCCGCCTCATTGATTCTGAACAAAGCTGGAACAATGATATGACTTCCATTATGATTCTCTCTCTGTTGTCCTGGAAATTCGCGCCTCTTTCAGAGTCATTGTTTCTCACTTGGAATAAAACTTATCGCGTCATGATTTGAAGCGAGGATGGTAATTTCCTACATGTGTGCACACTCAAGTAGTAATACAGGTATTTTCAACTGGAGAGGAAGCGTAGTCCATCAGGTCAACACAGTCAGTCTTGTCATCGTCAACTCACAATGTGACAGTGAAGCTTATGGGGGAGAAAAATCAAGTCATGCAAGGTGATAAATTTGTTTCAGTGTTGCACCCACTGAAGAGCTTCATGTGGTGTAAGAGAAGTTTTCACAAATGGAAAAACCTTCCCATGACTTTAGATGGTGAATCAATCCCTTGAAGAAGAGATGTGTATTAATGTGTGTAAACTGCTCTCTCCATGCAACTGTCAACCATTTGATGAATTATTCTTTGCGTCCCAGGTCTGGCTCTGAATGTAAAATCAAAATAAAGCGTCTTCTCTGGCTGAACAAACAGCACTACGTGTGATTAAAGAGGCCCTTTAATAATGGAAGCCACAGCTCCATGTATTATTATTATCTATTATCTATGGTGCAGTTACATTTGTACAGCAGGCCAACACTAATGTTTCTGCATTTAGTCAGTGAAGCCTGCCAGCGCTCATCTATCACTTCAGCTCTGTGTTTGCTGTTCATCACAAGTTACGTGATGGCACACAAACACACACATGCAAACACACACGTATGCAAACTGTATATGTGACCTTTCCTAGCCTTAAACACTCATTCCTAACCTTAACCTAAATGTAACCTGATACCAAGTCTTCGCCCTAAAATTGACTGATTTATGTTCATGTGATTTGCATTTTGTCCCCAACAGGAAGGCAAGTCCCCACATTGTGACTGTGTAAACATATTTTATGTACACATACACACACACACACACACACACACACACACACACACACACACACACACACACACACAGGTTCCAGATTGAAGGACAGGATGTTCTGTCTCTGCTTCTATTTAATACACAATGTTTTTTTTTCTCTCCTGTCTCTGAGGCTGCACATGCTGTGAAAGCCACAACCAGACAGAACAAACTTGTTTGTTCATTTTATTTTCTTCCTTTTTTGAGGTAGTGAAAGTGCACATGTGCGTCTGACCCGTGAGTTGGATGCACTTGTTGGAGAAAGTAGTTCTCTGTTTTTAATCGGTGGGCTGTTGTTGCTCTTATGATTGGTTTAACAAATGTTGCACTGCAGTGACAAAGCTGCCCAAAGGTTGTTTTATTTGATAGGAATTTGTTTTTTTGAGTTAAGGAATTTCATGAAATCAAAACCCATTTGACTATTTACAATAATTGTTTTTCAGCTATAGCCAGTCAGTGTTACATACAGGAATCATCTCTCTATAATGTGTTGTAGTTATTGTTGGTGGTGGAGTCTGCCATTCCTGCACTGGATTAAAATCACCTTCACTTGCATTAGAGATTCACAGGAAAATGAAACTCAGTGTCTCACAGCCATGGAAAAGCTGTATTAAGCTACTTCTTATGCAAATCAAACATTCCCTACGCTTTTAAAATGTCCAACTGTCAAACAATGGCTTTTATTGTGAAGCAACGGCATCAGAGAAAAAAAAGAATCTACAAAACAAGATAGTCATTTTTGGCATTTTTCGTGAGCGAATCTTTTATTTCGCGAAGGAGAAGTGGAACAAGAAGGAGCTGCCACAATGAGCTGTCAGATGAGAAGCTGCAGGAAACAGGCTGCACACCTCCGACTTCTCAGCAAGGTAGAAAACTGCTCTCACTGTGGCCTGCTGTTGTGTGGAAAACTCCTCATGCCGCGTGCAGCATGAAGTCAAATGCAATTATGATTGACTGGCTTCATTATTAAAACACCATGAGTTCGCTTGGTTGCATCATAAATAGATACAGTTGCTGTCCTCTTGTATTTGTCACGAAGATTACGATTTTAAACGACACATTTTCTGAGTGTATTTGAATGCAACAGCCTCTTTTCCAATGTTTTTTCCATTGCAGTGACCATATTATTATGAGTGTTTGCCTTATCAGATGACTTCCTACAAACTTGTATTTACCCTTCAAACAACAATCTTTAATTAAAAAGTTATTTGAGTTCCACTTGTGTGCTCTACACTCCCACTCAGGCATACACACAAACACACACTTGAGCGATTCAAAGTGGAGTTTCATGTGGATGGAAGTCTTGGAGCACACACACACACATTGACATGCTATCTCCCCATACACAGCAGTAAGTGAATGGCAGGAGGCCTTGCTGATGCACACAGCTCCTCCAGATTCTATGATCCATGTCAGCGCGCACACACACACACACACACACACACACACACACACACACACACACACACACACACACACACACACACACACACACACACCTCTCCAAACACACAAAGATTGTTTCTTCCCATATCTCTGCACTTTGCATATGCAAATATGGCCCTAAAGGAGTTTTGCGCTTGGTGAATTAGTCACTACGCAACCATAGATAAGGGCTAAATTTCCACATGTAATTTAAAAATCTCTCCCTCTATATGTTCAGGATTTATGCAAGGTATCAACAGTAACGGTCGGTTACTTACTCCATAAAAGATTCTCTTTGTTCAGAACTGATCCTCAAGATGATTGTATTGCATTTCTGCTGCAATGATGATGATAGTGATAGTGAAAGAATATAACCTGAAGTTATTTTATAGTGTATATTGATTTTCAGTAGATTCTTCATACAGAACATTGTCTGGAGCCTATGGTAGAAAGGAAAGAACACAAACTTGTACTGGCTCTGGTTTTTATTTTACAAATGTGTTTTATGATGCGTGTGTGTGTGTGTTTATGGAACATGTGACAATATAAACCGCTTTATGTAATGATGTTTTTTGAGTGTGTGGGAGGCCACTGGGGAAAATTAAAAAAAACATGAAGTGAAATAATCAAGCAAACACACAACAATACTGGAAATATAATCTTTGGTGCTGCCGTGCTCACAATCTCACATTTGTTTAGCCAAATGTCGAAGTTTGGACAATAATATTTAATTCCACAAAATCAGACATGAATGAATAAGTATCCTGTGTTGCAATTTATATATTTAAATGACATTGAATCAGGAGACAGACTAAGAGGAAAGAGCTGCAATAGAAACACTTGAAAAAACTGAAGACATGTGTGAGGAGTCTGCCCATCAGACCACAGTGTAACATGGTCATTTTACAGAGGTGGTCATGCCATGAGCCGAACAAGAATATCCCCTTGATGGAGTCGAGACACTGAAATAACTGGAAGGTCCAGCTGGAGGTGAAATGGACAGAGGTGGGTCGTAACAAACTGACACTGAAATCTTGTCGTTTGGCAGCAGCAGCATGGCTGAGTCACAGATTATGACAAAAATCTGAAGGGTTGAAGGGAAAAGTGAAACAAAATGTTGTCAGTCAGCTGATTGAGTTGGAGAAATCAAGCAAGCATGAAAATAATCTTCCTGATTCAACTTTGCCCAACTAGTGCATCAATGATTATTCAAATGTCAGACATCTATAGAACATAATAGCAAAGCAGAAGCATCTAATTGTCATCATGTGGGAGGGGAAAAAACACAGCATCATAAAAAGCCAAGAAGGAACACACTGTGATTCTTAGGTGACCTAGATGCTTCCATATCAGTTTGTTATCTGTGTATCTGTCTATTGACTTTGCTGGAACTGCTCCACATGGAGGAACAAATGAAGAACAATAACAGGTTATTGCTTTATAATTCCAGGCAGCAGAGGAATAAACTGGAAGTGATTTGGCTGCTCTCTGGAGGTACCTGGATAGCTTGTGCAAACATCAATAATATACAGCTCTGTTTGTCATTGTTGCAGAGATCATACCACCGCTGATACCCTTTGTCAATATTTTACCATGATTACAATGGGCTCAACTCAAACATTGTCCCATTGGATCAGTAGATAAGTTAAGCGTATTTTCCTCCCATCACTTTGGCTCATGCTCCAAAAATGTCATTGATCCCAGACAAAAACTGAATGCTGTGCTTCATTTAATCATATAGATATTGTTTTAAATCATGCATATAAATTACATTATGTCTGTAAGCAGGCAAATACCACAGGTCTATAGAGACTTTCATCCTTACTGGCAAAGCATACACCTCCACAGCTCGAGGAACATCTTCGAGTCTATGAAGCAAACGACTCTGATGTTCCCAACAATGTTAACTGTGCTTCAGAAGTCCTACACTTTCAATCTTGGCTCTCTTTGAAGAGGCATTCACATATGAGCCGTGATCGCAGCCAATTTCAGAAATCACGCCAACTTTTTTTTTTTTTTGCACGCCAGAGTTTGAACTCTGACAGTAATTGGGTGAGATTTGCTCCAAAACCTTCTGGTAAACACGGCCTCCTTCTCCGAGGATCAGAAGGTTGGGAGTCGGTGTCGAAGCACTGCAAACTGTACATGCACATCCAAATATGCAACCTCGCCCAATTAGACATTCATTTTAGATTTTTTTTTTTCATTAGTATCAGCATTGACTCCCATCAAAGTGACCACTCATCCTACTAGAGTATATGTGGAGGAGGACATAGGTGGAAGAGGTTTCTCCCGCATAAAAATCTAATTTCCATACATCCACGTTTCCACACACTTCATTATTTTCAATGTGCCATTTAACCGTCTAATTATAGAAAAATACGTTGCCCTTTAATGTCTATTGCCTGCAGAGGTTTGCAGGAGTCTGCAGACTGAAGGGGAAAATTCAGCTTCTGAGCAGCCAGGGAATGTGTCTGCACCACTGAGTCTTTACCCTGGGGTGTAAATCACTGTTTAAGTCGGGATCATTTACACAAAACCACTCATCATCCACTTCTACAGAGGCCTGTGCTCGGAGATAATGGCAAGAAAGAATACGACCAGCTGGAAAATGCAAGTCGGAGAAACACTATTAAGGAAATTGGAAAAGGAAAGGATGGTTTTATGCTTTGGAACGTCGGGTGCACTTTTGTGTGGTTGCACGAGTGAGCAATTTTACATCTAAGGTTGTTAAGCAGATGGTTTCAGACACCTCGTATACTAGAGTCTGTGTGTCTGTCCTGTTGGGTCTCAAAGACTTTAATACTTGTTGCTGAAGTTATTGAATTTTCAACCACAACTGAAATTCTTTCGTCAGCCTTGTTGGTGCTTTAGAGTGGGTTCAGCTTTTAATTGATGACCTGTGATATATTCTGTGTAATGGAAGGCCAGTTGAACTCTCAGCACAGTTGATCTTGTTTCATCTGCTTTGATTATATGGTGTCAGGACTCAAAATGTTCATATTATGTCAGGCACAAAAACACTTTGGATGTTACACACCGCCATTTTGAAAGCTGAGTGAATGCTTTTTGCTTCAAAACCTGAGACCTCCTGAGCTGCTGTCGTGCCCTGTGCGTGTGATTGTGAGTGCACGCTTCAGCTTTTGATGTGTATCAATTAGCACTTTCGCTAAGTGGCTCCATGCGTGCACGTACATGTCAGAGCACCTTTCCTATCAAGTGCCACATTTTGAACGGCAGCAATTTCTCACCTGCACGCTCATTCATTTGCGAGTGCTTTTTTTTTTTATTTCACAGTCTCTGCATGAGCTCTTCTAAAAGCTTTCCTGTCTGTGGTGGAAAAGAGAATAAAGCTGGGGGAAAATGAGGGATGCATGTGAACAGAGACCAGATCAGTGGTTCGGCACGTTTTTTGCTGGATTGAGAGAAGAAAAATAAGACCAACGGAGAGATCACATGGTTAATAGAAAAGTTCTGCCGGAGCTGCCGGTGCTTCACTCAACCATGTGCTAATAATATGGCTTTCATCTAGATCGGCCCATTCAGAATCATTAACACACATGCTGAAACCACTACGCATGAGCACAGACAACATTCACACACACACACTTGTTTTCAGGTGCAGATGAATAATACGCATTCAGAGCCCGGTTTCTTTTCTCCCTCATTCACTTACTTGCTCTTAACCATTCAAAAACACACACACACACACACACACACACACCTTCTGTGACACTGAATCGAAACCATCTGCTGGAGCTTGAAATCACGAGCCTGCATAACACATCCACCAAGAAATAGGTATCACAGTCACTATGGCAACCTGTTCCCATGCACCAAACAAAACAAATCTGCATCTCCGAGTTGCCATGTTGTTCCCACTCCTGCCAGATAACAGGGAATCAGCCTAGAAGCTTTGTTTGTGTTGTGTGGAGCTGATTTTCTAAAATCTTCTCCACGCCAACTAATCTGGGGGAAAAGACAGGTGTAATCACTGTTTTCAGGACAACACAGGGATGTCCGGCGAATTTTTTTGCACAGGTTTTTGTGAGTCGGTGTGTGAGCATGTGTGTGTGAGTTCATATAATCCTGTCTAATTTCCATAATGCGGAGATGGTGGGTGGAGCAGACATAGTAATCCAGGACTGGACTCCATGGATTAGGCTGGGATTGTCTGGGCAGCGTAGTGGCAGCAGATTGAAGCTGTTTTCTCACACATGAAGATATGGGGGGTCATTATTGATTTGAACTGCGATTGGTCAGTTTGGGTGAACTCCCCTCAGATGAAGACAGTTTCGGGTTGATGAGGCCCTGAGATTACAAACCACACGTGTGTGTTCTGAAAAAAACAACAACTAATATCCAACATTTTGCCAACTGCTCATTTATTCTGCTACAAATGAACTGTTGTTGCACACCCACATACTATTAGCACAATCCCTCAAGGTTGTTTAGAAGTGTGCAACCATTATAAAAATCACAGCAGGTACATAGATCTGATTTGTCATCTGATAAAACCCATGATTTCAGTTGACAGGGTTAAAATGTTTTTGAATCTTTCGATGGCTTTGGTCCCACAACTTATAAATATTAAACTATTGAAATCAGCGATGGCACTTAGCAAAAATGTTTAGGAATGCACAAGCACTTTGCAAGAACCTTGACGTTACTCAGAGAGCTTTGCAAAAGCCTGAATTAATGGAAAAACAAACTGTTGATTGCAAGCTGTGATTTGGTGAACAGACCCTTAAAATGTAAAATTAATAGGGTAATTAATCATGTATCTGTCTCTGCTTTTGAGCTCGTGCCATGTTCCAAAATTTGCTTTTCTGTGACTAATTATTTTTGGGCTTTGGGCAGCGGAAACTCATCCATTGTGCTCAGTGATGATGTTGCTGCAATGTGGTTCATCAAACACTAGAGGCAAGTGAGAATAGCATCACCTGTCCACGGTGAACACCAGCATTAGTATTTTTTATAGCGGTTTGTCAGGGCTTGTTGTCTCCCTCTTCAACAACTGCGGTGACTTTACAGTTCGAGCCAGTTCGAGCCTCGGGCTACGTTAGCTGCCATTTCAAGAAGTGACAGCTCATCAAGATGGACGACAACTGTTGGGGTGTGTCCTTGTGCGAGGGCACGACCACCAAACACTTTGTAACTCGATGCATGAAGCTGGTATAAATAACCCAAATGTAAATGTGATATTTTTTAAGAAGGAAACAATAGTTAATCTTTAAAGAGGGTAAGTCTAAATTAAATTATAATTGCCTCTGTGCTGAAAAGCCCACAGTAGCCTACTTTCATTTACTATAAGCAAGGAAGGAACTGAAGGATTTTCAGCTGTAGCCCCGCAGGCTCGAGGTTTCATTAGTCTGCAATAATCCACTGACAAGTGGGGTAAATTTTGCTTCACTTCAATGTGAAAATGACTAGCCACAGGCAAGCTGCCTAATAAACCTGCCTTCCCCGTGTGAGAAACAGGCTGCTTTCATTTATGAATCGTTTTGCGTGTCAGAGCTCGTCTGCCGTGCACAGAACAGATGACGGATCACAGAAAGTTCGGGTGATACACAAACAGTTGTCACGTATGCCCGAGATGAAAGTTACCCTAAACATGCTGCAGTACATTTGGATTATTTATACTATGACAGAGTAAAGCTGCATCCTGTATATGTTATTGCAAATCAAGGATAAACACCCTGTAACGTTTCATCTATTCTTAGAATGCTTTGTCCAGAAAATGTCCATCATTTTTTCCCAACAGTCCAACCAGTTTCAATTTGCCATGAAATATTTTGGGGAAAAGCTGCGAGATTCTCACATTTTAATAGAATGAGCAGGAAAAGTTTGACTTTTACTGACAAATGACTCAAACAACTGTATTTACAAAATTAAATTCCATTGCAAGTATTCTGTTCGTCTGTGCAGCAGATTTAGGTCGCTTACAAAATCCCTGTGGCAGATAGTTATGTACTGTGTGTACTATGAGCTGTGTGAACTGTGTCAGCTGTATCATCATACTGCTGATTGTTATCATATCCACTGACTCAGAGTCGCCCACCACTTTGCCGTGTCAGCATATCGCCCTGTTTGTATACGGTTGTGTCTTTTAGGCCGTGACAGATGACGGGTGCTGTTGATGTGCAGGCCGTGCGGGTTTGCGTCTCCACAGGTGCGTCTGCCTGTAATCACCAGAGCGTTTGCACATGTTTTTAAGTAAGCAGACCTCTGCAGTTTATAGCCTTCTTCTTTGCCACATCACAGTCGACGTCGCTGCTTCCTCGTTGTTGTTGTCGTCTCTTCACAGGTGTTGTTTTCGGAAGAGGCTGAGATTTCGCTGAAAGTGTGACCTCCAGTGGAGCCGTGCGTCGTGATTGGTAATTACAGGATGTATGAGAGCCCACCCACTCGTCTGCAAAACACGGTTACCATAAACACATGCATGCTATACTGTGCACCCACAGAGGACCTATAAAGGTGACACACACTCTTGTTTATCACACTCCCCCAACTGGATTTTTTCTCATCTGCCGACCTCACATCTAGCAACCACGTACGTCACAACTACTGTAAAACAAACAGCCATTATCCCCGAGAGATGTGACTCAAATCTGCCAGTAAACCCACTCAAAGCCCTGGAAACGCAGGTTTTGCAGCGGCGTGTCTCGGCCTGCCAAACACAAAGCCGACAACATCAACAGAGAAGAGTCGTGTTGTCACTCAAAATGGACTAGTCGATCTAGCTGGAGGGAGACCGAGAAATGAGTCTCGTATTAGTCGAAATACATCAGTGGCTGTGTCTGTTTTTGGCCTTTTTTAGATTGACTGTCAAGACTGATTTTAGAAAACTTGCACGCAAAATGTCAGCAATCGAGCACCAAATGTTGTTCTCTTGACTTGTTCCACTGCTTCTAAAAGGGTCGAAGTTAATAGAGCAAAATGTTCAAATTCACCAGACGGGATTTGAGACACATTAAAAGCTTTACATGCAGATCTGTCGGGAGGTTAAAGCTTTTAAAAGTGCTCCCTCCTAAGTATCTTTTGCTCTCTTTGAACAGTTCTGTCATGGACTGTTCTGTGGACTCCATTGAGGAGGTGGGTGAGAGGAGGATGTTAGCCAAGCTGACATCTATCATGGACAACCCCTCTCACCCCCTGCATGAGACTGTGGGAGCTTTAAGCAGCTCCTTCAGCAACAGACTAAGACTCCCTCCCTGCAAGAAGGAGCGCTACCGCAGGTCTTTCATACCCACTGCAATAAGACTCTTTAACACCTCATTACAGTAAATAACTGCATTTAAGTCATGACTGCATTTTTTCTGCTGTACAGTGCAAATAATGTAATAATGTAATATTTCCTGTGCAATAACATAGAAATTTCTGTGCAATAGCATCTATAGCATCTTTATTCTCATATGAATAATAGTATGTCTATTACTTCTGATGCCAAAGACAAGGAAAACATGTAGCATAATGTAAATACTTTACCTCACTTGTCACTTTATTGTCTTAGGCCACTTATTGTTTCTTGTTTCTTATTGCTGCCTTATCTCTTTAGCCACTTACTGGTATTTATTTTTGAGTTAATGTTTACTGTATGTTACTGCTGCTGTGACAAGTAAATTTCCCCTAAGGGGGATCAATAAAAGTTATCTTATCTTATCTTATCTTATCTTTCTGCTTTCTCAATCTTTTCGCCCCCCCTCGTCGGAAACATGAGCCGAAATCTCTCCCCGACTCCCTGCGTGTTTTTCACTGCGAACTTTCTCACAATCCTCTCTCTCTATCTCCCCCGCTCTGTTGTGTTTTTCTCCCCCATTCACTTCCTCATTGCGTGGCCCTTGCGATTGGTCTGAGGAGGTGGAAAGTTGGCCAATGGGAGGGCAGTTGCCAGGCAGTCTGTGCCTTGTTTGGAGGCGGCTGGAGGCTTGAGCACAGCTGTTCCATTGAAAACCAACGGGACATAATAACAAGGGCCCCTCGCCATGCGCACACACACACACACACACACACACACACACACACACACACACACACACACATATACACAAAGACTCAATGCAGACGGATTTGAATGTTACGGCTAAAAAGTTATCCGCACTAGTTCTTTGTTCAAATCTGTTTTTCAACACACAGAGAATTTGCATTTACAGTTTTATGTCTTTATGTTTTCTTTTAATTTGAAAGAGTTCTTTGTCTTCCATGGTGGGGAATTAGTTGAGGACTAGTCAGTGGGGATTTTTTTTTCCACGACTTCATTCCGCTTTTCTTACTTCTTGTTTTAAATACTGTTGTGATAGAGAGGAAAAGTCAATAAGGTTGCGCTGTAAAAGTTTAGACGGACTGTTTCGTGCAAAATTAAGTATATTTTGTTTTAAAGGCTGTAAAAGTCTTCATGTAAATTCATATTATATTATTATGTATGTTATATAGTTTTAAAGGAAATGAGATTGGAATATTTTATTGTATCTAGCTTTATTATTCATACAGGTAGGTGTTTGTGTCATTTTTGAACTTTCAACCTGCATTGACTGATTTTTACAGCCAACAAGCTGTAAACACTGATATATTATCACCTTTTATTTTGGTGGGGTGAATTTGTTACCATGCATTTTTCCATTTTCGCATCCAGCAGATACAAGGCATCGTTGGTATCTAGTGAATTTTTAACTCTGTTTTTTGGTCGGCACCAGCCATTGAGCAAAATATCTGACTCTTTAAATGTGCCACTATGTTTAATAACTAGTTTTCGGTCTAGTTTTTGTTTACAGTGGTGTTCATTAGATCATTTTTGAGAAAAAACCTGAAATTGAAGATGAGAGCAGTGAGAGTCAACCAAAACAAACTCAAGGACCAGAACCAAAACAATGAGCTGAGTGATGCTAAAACGCTCCAGAGCCGAGTGAATTGTCAGGGTTTAGTAATAACTCTGTAGGTTAATTTCCAAGAGTGCCAGTTTTCACATTGCACATTTGATACCCTTTTTACAACTAATTTCAAGCTGTTGATTCATGCAGCTTTAAGTCCTTTCATGACGATTTCAGTGAAGCGATACTTGCAACATGTCACAGGACATCAGCTGAACGCTTTATTTGTCATGCTGTGCTGAAAGAGGAAATCACGAGTGAAAGACAGAAAAAAAGTCTGACCTTGCCTGTCACTCCACAGACTTGTTTGTGACAGATTGCTTAATAGCTGAAGAATTGTTAACCGGGACTGATGACCCACATCACCCAGCAAAACAATGTTTGTCCATCTGTCCCAGTGTCCCGCTGAAACAATACTATCCTGTACATGTCTCCACCCACATATTTCACACTTGTTGCCTCTGCTGTCTCTTCACGCCGGTGTGGAGAATAAAGCCAGAAGTAAGAGGACGTAGACTAGTGGATCACGTGCATCATATAGCAGCATATGGTGAGACTGACTTGGTTGACAGCATCAATAATCGACTAAGCGTACAGACACACACACAAGCTGAGCAATATCATTGTGCTCTAAATGGAGATTTCAGCAACATGAGTCACTCTGGGGGAACAATGGAGTCATTTAAAGGACAAAGGCAACTGATGTTGCTCCTGCTTCATGTGCAATATGCAGCCGCCAAATGTGAAAGAGGCTTCAAATTGTTGCTTTTACGCTCATCAATTGTGAGGATGCGAAGACTTGTACATGTGAGTGTGCGTGAGTGTTCAATATGCCTCCTTTTGAAAATGGAGACGAGTGTTCTTGGACAGACGGGATGATAACAATAAGAATTTTTTTTTTCATAGTTTAATTTATTTTCTATTGAATAAAACAGCCCTTATATTTTGCCACAGTTTCCACAGTTGACTGAATGAGTCAGTGTCCCCGTCGTGCCAGGCTCTCCTGACCTGACCCTGTTATGATAAGCTTGTCCTGACCGTGGATGTTCTGTTTGAGAAGCTGACTGACCTGCAGACCTGCCAGATAAGCTTCATTAACACCAAAGAAATGACTTCTATGCCAGCTCAAGCCTTTGATTTCAAGGGATTGCGCAGTCAGACATCAAAGCTGTCGCAGTGTAAAAAGAGTCTGAAGGCTCCAAACTGATGTTTTTCTACTTGAAATGTTTCCTGCTCGTCCAGCTCTCCTCACTTTTCCTCGTCCCGTCTTCTCTCCCAGGCCTCATGTTGAATTTTCTCACACACAAGAACTCCGTACTAAAACAAAAACACAGGTTTAATTTGGTGGAGCTATTCCAGGCCGGGTTAAAACAACACAGTGTTACAGGCTGATGTGGGGCCTTCGCTCATGATGGCGGAGGAAAAATATTTGGATGCAGAAAGTTTGCAAAAGAAAAGACAAAGCACAGTCTGTCCACTTCCTGTCCCTCATTTATTCTCATACAAACACAGATTACCTTTCTCTTCTTTTAACATTAGCTCATCTTCGCATCAGGAAGTGCCAGTTGTGTCAAGAGAGCACAGTCTGAACATTCTGGATGTTAATGAACACATCCATAAACCATGGACCAAATCCCTCTGAACGGTCGATGTTTGTTAATGTTTGCTTTAGCCTCACATGCCTGATAGCAGAACTGTTACCACTATGTAAAGTGAGAACTAATGGAGAACTTACATTAGCAACAGAAAATGTGAGGTACGATTTGAACACTGTTGTTTCATACAGCAACATTTCAATCAATTAGATCCACATGGGTATAAACATCCCTTTATACACATATATCAAACACAAATATATGTGGCATTAGCCTCGCAGTAATATCTAACAGTATATAAAGTATTGAAAGTACTCAGTGTACAAGAAATGTTATTGATATTTCTGCATGAAAAATGACCTGAAGTAGCTGCTAATTAATCATCTGTCAATGGAGTAATCATTTCAACTGTACCAGCAGTTGTCAAATAAATGTACTTAGGTAAAAGTAGACAGTGGCATGGAAAGATCAAATGAGTCAAATCAAGTATCTCAGCTTTGTACTTATGTAAATGTACTTAGTTACATCCCAGCACTGTCTCGAAACATTTATCCTTGGCTGGAATTTACCCAGAAATACAGCGACAGTGTAAACACTCTGCACATATTGTACATAACACACTCAGTTCAGAGACGGAGGAGCAGCAGGAAAATGCTCCTATAGGATAGTAAAGTCCATTTCCATTGTTTGCTGTTGCCCAAAGAGTCACCCACTGCACACAAATGTGGCTCTGACGCTCTTAGCCAACAAATTGATCACAGTCTGTGACCTTTGCCCTTGTTAACCCCCCTGCCACCGCCGCTGCTACCACCAGTCAGACTCGGAGCAGATGGGATAGTCTGGGGGAGGGTTTATTTTTGCACAGCCGTGTTGTCACTCAAACCTCCTCCTTCTACTACCTCTATTTTTCCCCACGTCTCTTTTCTCCATTTTTCTCTCTCTGTCACACTCCCTCCTAGATTTATACCCTCCAGTCACATAATATTGATGTTTGGTGTGTTTACTGTAAATTAGATCGTGTGTTCTTCAGGGGAAAAAAGAAGAAAAAAACCTCAGGGCAAGCGGTGTTAATGTTGTCATCAATTATCTGTCCAATTACCATAACCTACATCAATACACACCAGAAGCTCTGTAGCGCACATGCATATATATCTAAAATCACACATCTGTACTTGCCACAGACGCACACACATAGACCCATTCAGACCAAAACCTCATGTAAATTCCACACTGGACTGTGAGGCCGCTTACCTGCTCCGACCTCAGCTTTTTGGTGACAAACTCCTGACACATGCCTCGCTTTGAGTTCTGTCCTCAGCACTGAGGTCATTATTTGTCCGGTGAGGCCAGGGGGACAGGCTACGAGTGGGTTGTTTTCTGACAGCCGAGCCACAAAAAAACTGAAATTAAAATGTAATTTTTAAGGCAAAAATCAAACCAAAATCCTGGCTTTTAACCACATCTGTAAACACCACTAGAGACCCTCAAAACTGTGACCTAGTTGGAAAAAAAGATTATTCTTTGATCATTTAAACTGAATTTCCTTGTGTTTGGAGCTTTGCCAAATAATAAGAAAAGCTCGAAGGGTTGGGGCAACTGGTGAGGCAGCTGGGCAGCTGTCAGGGCATTTGGATGCGCGGGGGAACAATCATCCGAGTGCAGAAGTGATTTTCGCTCGAAGGCAAAAGTCCAGACAGAGAGATTTTATATATCTCAAGCTTTGTCTGTGAAAATGATTTTTGAAGCTGTGGATGAGATATCAAACCCTGAGAGAGAGAAAAGGTGGCTGATTTTGGAAAGGGATGGGTGGTAGAGCAAAAAGCCACGTTCTCTAACAATTTCTAAAACAGCAGATGTGTGTCATTATTTGTGGTAAGACAGAGAACACGTCCATTTTAAAATATACAGTAGGCCTGCACGCTGAAACAAACTGTGGTATTTTTACCCCAAACAGGTGCAGGTCTAATAAGAAACCACCCCCACCTCTCGGTTTCTTCCATTATTGCTGCTTTTCACACCCCCTCTCTATACATTACGTCACCTTCGACAGGAAATGAGATGCCACAGCTCAAGGTGTTAAGAGACACCTCCACTTCTTTTATTCAGCCTGTCTTTTCCTGCCTTTCAGTATTTAGGATGATTTCGTTATTTTCTTCTTCATGGTGCAGAGGAGCAGAAATGATTTGGGCACAGACACAAACAAAACATTGAAACCCATCTGCTGTATTTTCCCATGCAATGTTATGCAATACAAGGCCTCTCAGGGCAGCTCAGACAATTATGTATGAGCGTATGCTGCCCCTCTGTGGTCTTCAGTGGTATTGCAGTTTAGTTTCTGTTTTGTACACTAGATGTCAACATTTAGCATGTGTGTGTGTTTATGTGTGTCTGATTAACAGATCTGCTGTTTTAGCATCAGTCCAGATCCAGATTTGAAGTGATTCTGGGTTTTACTCAGCTCAGCTCGGAATAATGAGCTTAAATATATTTTTTTTAAATTCTTATTGTCACATGTTGTACTCCAAAGCTCTGTTAATGAGTAAAATTGTGTTTGAGCAAGTTTGTCTTTGATGCATAGTTTGTGCAAGCTTATCTATGTTTCTGAACTACATATACAACCCAACGTAAAATGACGGAATGAGACCTTGGGATTGTCTAAAAGAAGGCTCGACCTTGTGTGTGAGGCGACATGACGCACAGTGATGAAAACATAAAGGAGCACAGAAGAACTTGATATTCTGAGACCTGGGGGGTTGTAAAAAGAGTCTGATTGAAACTGGAACTGGACAAGAACCTTTTCTTCCCACATTCAGTAAATAGCTTTGTCTTCACCAGTGAACTTATTTGTCCAGTGAGACCAGGTAAAGGGCTGAACATTTTCCAGTCAAGCAGGGGAAAAAAATCTCATCCAAATTTTTTTTCAAGGCAAAAATGTCTAACCTCAACCCTAGTTTTCAACCACATCTTTAAAAGCCACTGAAGATCTTAATACAAATTCAATTCTGGAAAAAGTTAGCATCCTTTGATCGTTCAAATTGATTTTCCTTACATAGGGGCCTTAAAACCAGAAAGGAGCAGTCATAATAGATAAAATGAGTTTTTTTCATTTCCTTCATGAAATGAGGGTTAGGGTTAGGGTTAGGGTTACCCTCAAAGAATCTAACCTAAAGCAGTTGGAGATATAAACAAATTAAAATCCTGTTGCAAGTTTAGGAAAAGAACATCAAACACGACCAAACCTCGACTACAAGACACATATCTATAAATTAGCATCAGCAGTTTGCAGACTTCCTGAAGTCGGACAGATTATTAGCATACGGGTCAAAGGCCAAGCAGTTTCCAGGCGCTACTTGTCACCCCCATATAACCACTGGGATGCTAATATCTCCCCACAGTGGAGCAAACAGAAGCCACTGTAAAAACCAAGCGTCACCTCTGACCCCTCGTCCCCTAAAGTTTCCCCTCTTTCCCGCTATTGATCCTTCAGATTCCTCTGACGTTGAGGGTAAGTGTGAGAATTTGAGGGGTCATTAACTATGGCTCAACCAGAGCGTGTGTGAAAACTCTCCATACAGACAGGGCCACTGTAATGGATCATTAAAGTCATCCAGTGGTGGTGGTGGCGGTGTGTGCGGTTCAAAGGTTGCCCCATTTCTTCTGGACTCGGCACAGAGAGGCAGGTGTAGGGTCAACACTGACAAATGCAGGAACTCAGCTTTGACGTATAAGGAGGCTACACACACGTCAGGTAAGCAAGGCTCGTAAATCAACCTGATTGGACAATGGCTTATCTGAAAAGTCTCATATGTTTTGCCTGTATTCTCATCTTTTAACCCTTATTTTGTTCACATCTGACCTCCTTGTTGTGTTTGGGTTCCACAGATCTCACTAATGTATATTTAAATATAACAACTGCAAAAATCAACTATTTTTTAAATTTTCTTCTAACATTATTAAACCTAAACATGTATGTATTAAATTTGTGAGCCTTCTCTTTGACACAAACTGAGCTTTCACTTTTGATGCAATTGAGGAAATACAGAAAATTTGTTACTCATGTTGTTTGTCATGAAGAAATTCACAGACAGAGTAATTTATGTATCAAGCTGGTAAAATGAATGAATGAATGAAGTATTTTTTGTTGTTAAAATGGTTGCAGGATCTCCAGGAGCACAAACCATCATAGTTAAAACCACTGAAAATATCAACAAAAAATATTCATAGATAACGTTTTTAAAAAATATGTTTTGCTCCAGAAAAGCTTGTTTTAATTCTATTCTCATTTAAACTCCCTGCTGATTTTTATCTTCACCTCTTTCAACAGGTAATAATGGATGTGCTTGCACTACTGCTTCTCTCCATCACAGTCTCTGGATATTCATATGTATTACAACCCAGTAAGTTCAGGCCTCCTTAACATTTCAAACATATATAGTATTT
Source organism: Centropyge bicolor (assembly GCA_037975185.1). Lineage (NCBI taxonomy): Eukaryota > Metazoa > Chordata > Actinopteri > Pomacanthidae > Centropyge > Centropyge bicolor. The sequence continues at coordinate 7,241,608 of JBBMOC010000004.1, read as the reverse complement.
TAGTTGCAACAACGTCCATGCTAATTATCTCATGAGCGTTTCAGAGGGAATACTGCTAATGCCTTACAATTGTTATGTGTTTGCAGCATGATTTCTTCTTATTAAGAAAATGGAATGAAAGAAAAAGAATTTACGATTGAGTGAACTATCTAAGTGTTCGCTCTTTGTTCTGCTCTGTAGGACTGACAGTCACACAGATGGCTGAGCTGGAAAGAGACCCCCCGTCGGAGATGAGGGGTGAGCAGCTGAGAGACGTTTCTGTACCAGTGGAGGAGAAAGAAAAGCCTGTCGAACCCACAGAGAGAAGGGAAACAGAGGTGGAACAGAGGAGTGAGGGGCTGACAAACCCCGAGGAAAAAAAACAGGCAGGCTTCCCTCGAAATGCAGGAGATGAGAAAGAAAGTGAGGAGAGGCTGGCTCCTGATACGTTTTCTAAAATAAAAAACGAGGAATCCTCTGTAGCTGACGTGGTGAAAGATTTAGATGCAGATAAAGGAGATGAAGTGGAGAGAAGCGAGATGCTCAAAAGCCATAATACACAGATACGAGAGAAGGGAGAGGATGAGGAGAAATTTAAGGAAAGTGATCAAATGGATAAAGTGAGGAAAGAAATAGAAGAAGAGGAAATAGAGAGCAGACTGGTTGCAGGGATTAGTCTTCACCAGGAGACTGGAGGGGATGTGTTAACTGTAAATGTGGAAGCGAAAGGAGGAAATGAGGAAAGAGAGAAAAGAGAAGATGAGGGGGGTGAGATAAAAAATGCAAATCATAATGAAGAAAGAGAAGAGGGAGATCACACTGTAGTTAGCAATCTCACACCTCCTTCAAGCACATCCTCTCCTCAACTGGGGGAACCGTTTGAGATTCCTGCCACAATTCACATTATCACTCAGTCTCAAAATCCTCCTCGCCATCACAACATCCCTCCGTCGGTCCTGCTTACACCCACACAGGCTCCTCCAGTCTCCCCTCACCCTTCCACCCCTCACGCCAAAGTTAGTCCTCACGTCTTCACTTCGTCTGTCAAGCTTCCCGAAGCTACAACAGTTGGTCACATCTCGGTCTCAACAGGGACTCGAGGCGAGGCGCTTGAAGGTCTTCTCACTGAGGTGTTCCAGAGTCCTGGACATCACCTCAAGCAGAATGAACTGGAAGTGAGGGCTAGTACAAATTTAGGGGATGTGATAGTCCAAAATATGTTTAAACCTGCACAGGAGGAGCTACAGACTACAATAAACACTACACAACCCAAAGAGGCTGAAGTAGTCCAAGATATAAAAACTGAAGAGCAAAATTCTACACTGAAATCAAACGAAAATAATCCCCCTGCTAAACCGGTGGAGCTTAAACCAAACACGACCCGGCCCACAGGCAAACCCAAAACAGTTAAACTGATGGAAAATGACACCGGACTTTCAGTGAAGCGAAATAAAGCGTCTCCTCCTCAACCGCAAGGAACCAAACCTTCAGCCAATACGCAGCTGACGACCGCCAAATCGCCTTCAACAAGGCCAACAAAAAGCAACAGAAGCAGTAAAAACAAGGCGATTAAGAAAAGGAAAAAGGACAATAAAACCCAAAAGCCTTCAGAGAAGAAGAAGGAGGTCATTGTGCCAACGCACTTTCCTTACTTTATGGATAACTACTGCCCTCCTGAGTGCGCCTGCTACGGAAGGTAACACATTAAAGATACTGTAATGTCTGAAATAATACCTGAGCAAGCTTAATATAAATGCAATATATCCCAATACATTTATATTATATTTCTCCTTCAAGCTACGACACTAAGCAATGTTTTGCATGTTATTGGGTGCTAGTGTACAGAAAGGATCAAAGCTCATTGTGTGTTGTGTTGCAGAGTGGTCCAGTGCTCGGACAAAGGTGTGGATAAGGTTCCGTACGGTATTCCCTATAACGCACGCTACATCCTCCTCATGAATAACTACATCGACAGCATCCAGCTGGACCTGCTCAACGAATACGTCTCGCTGGAGTTCCTCGTGTTGAGCAACAATCAGCTAACAGATGGCGCCATAGAGGGGGCCTTTGAGGGGATCCCGGCTCTGAAGCGTCTCTACCTGGACAGGAACCTCCTCGGAAGCGTGCCAACCGACCTTCCGCTTTCTCTCGAGGAGCTACGTCTGGACAATAACCAGCTGCGTGTGATGTCGGAGGCAGCCTGGGCCCGCTGCCCCGGCCTCTTGGTTTTGAGCCTCAGCAACAACAGCTTGGGGAATGGATCCGACTCTCTTCCTAATGCAGCGCTCTCTCCTTTGTCCAACCTGCGCACCCTGAACCTGGATCACAACCAGTTAGGGTCGGTCCCCCTTGGCTTACCGCTGTCAATCAAGGAGCTCTACCTCAAAGGGAACCTCATCGAGCAGTTCCGCGGAGGAGCTTTCCATGGGGGATCAGAGTTGGTGGTGCTGGATCTGAGTGCAAACAGACTGACAAACAAGGGTCTTCTCAGGGACTCCCTTCTCAACGTGACTCACTTAGAAAGCCTCAACTTAGAGGGGAACAGGCTAAAACAAGTACCACGACACCTTCCCCGCTCACTTAAGACTCTAAATCTGGAGGGCAACCTCATTTCATCCATAAAGAAAGCAGCTCTGAGCGTCTTGAAAAACCTGGAACACCTGGGTTTAGCAAGGAATAAAATCTTCAAAGTGGCGCCAGGGGCATTCAAGACGTTGCCTGTCTTGCACCAGTTAGACCTGTGCCACAACACCTTGCGCCAGGTGCCCAGACAGCTGCCACAGGCGCTGCACTCGGTAGCACTCACCCACAACAAGATTCAGTCAGTGCCCCGAGACGCTTTCTGCTGGGGTAATAAAAGCCTGAGTCTCAGCGGGCTTGTACGAGTGCAGCTGGAGCACAATTTGATCGATATGGGGAAGTTGGATGCACAGGCTTTCAGGTGCTTACGGGGATTCCAGGTGGTGCACTTCTACTGAAGCATCAGAAAACAAAAGACTGTTCATGTACACAAGTAGAAATATATGTATTTTTAATTGGACTTCTATCCTTATTTTGTAAACTTGATTCTACATCTGTGTTGAATGCTATTGCTGAGCCAGCTGAAACTGGCCAACTGCGTAAAAATATATTTATTCTGTGTGAAATCCGATTTATTGTTTGTAATCCACCCAAGTCTCACTCTTTGGCTACTTTAAAAAAAAAATCCTTCCACAGAAAGTTTCTCTCAGCATGCTTTAAGGGTTAGAGAACAATGGGTTACTGTTGGTGTTATCAGCAGTCAGCATGATTGTCAAACTTCAATCTATCGTGGCCCTGACTGAAGGTTTTCCCAGGACCTTTTTCCAAAACAGAACCATTTAGAATAATTTCCAGGCAACATTTGGTTTCCATTGATTGCAGTAACATGGAAAATAACTTTGAAGAGACTTGCATGAGACGGGTAATCAGTCGGCTGCCGAAAAGCATGCATGTTTCATTTGACAGAAAATTAAATTCAGAGTGCTCGTAACAAGCAGGCATGGATAATGTGAAAGGGGTGATGCAGGCTTGCTTGGATGTTTTGCCGCATGACGAGAATTTCACAAGGGTTTAAGAGTTGTCTTGTCTCTGCAGTTTCACCAGCAGAGATTTCGAAACAACCCTGAATATACATGCTGGTGACAAATTATTTCTTTCAAGCACAGTTTTAAGTGTCTGTAGTTGATTTTCATACCACAGTGAAGTGAACTCAATTCAGTTAAGAAAATGTGTAACATACTTGATGTGCTTTGACTTTTAGTTAATGGTGTAAATATTAATCTGAAGTCAGTAAAGTTTGTAATTTATCCAGATATGTACAAACAAGGTCAGCTGGCTGTTAAGTTGGAAAATTTTCCATTTTAGTCTGAGTCATGCAGGAAAGAAATACAGTGATTATAGTCCTCTAGAAGGTCAACTAAAGAACTCTGCATGTTCATTTAATGATTCTTGTCTTGCAATCACCCCATATATTCTATATGTGACTTGATGATCAGTTAATACTGTAAATATTGTAAACTTGATGTGGGTTGAGTAAAGTTCTCTATAATCATCCTTGTTCAAACTGGTGATCTGTGTGGATGATATTGCCACTTTCTGTCAGTCAGTGCTGTTGGACTAAACTCACAGGTTGCCAGCTGAGCTCAAGGATTCAGAGCTTGTGTGAGGACTTTTCTGTTCTGACCTTTCTCTCTCATCTGAGTGACACAGTGAACAGAAAGGTTTCTTGATCTAGCATTTTTCTCTTTGTCTCCCATGAATCAAAGCCCCTCCACATATTGTCTTCTTTAGGAGAAAATCCCAGCAAAGCCTCCCAGTTTTATAGAGTAGAGGACAGGTGACTCAAATTGTGAGCAATCAAGCTGAACATAGAACTAGAGTACATAGAGCCTTCTGCCAGCCATGTGCTCACATTGTAGGAAATAACACAAAATAATAAATGACACAAGTGAAAACTGTAAAGTAGGATCACATCTGGATTTATACATTAAGTAAGAAATGGGTTTAGAGAAGGAAACAGAAATACAACCACATATAATATGTGGAACAATATACTTAAGATATATATATTTAAGCTTAAATTTTGTCTGCATAACTTGGATGCAAGCAACTGCCTGTTTTTTTGTTTTGTTTTGTTTTTGTTTTTTTTAGTATTTTCTTGCTCAATTGTTGCTGAATATTGGGATCTAACATTAGGAGCATCTCTATGAACTATAGTTCTCTGTTCAGGTTGATGAGCTCCCTGATTGGACTCACCTGTCCTTTGTTCTCTGCAGGTTGCTTGGATGCTTTTTGAGGGTTTTTTTTCCTAATGATGACAATATGTTCTAAAATCTGATGCACAAATGAAAAACTGAATATTTGATCAAAGTGTTTGTTTCAGCTCCTCAGAGACTCGTCACCCTCAAATATTTCATTTAAATAATTTGTTCTGCACGGTTTCAATTCTTTCAAATGTACTCAACAGACAAAAGAGAGACAGTGAGCAGTTTGTGGTTGAGAGCAGGGTTTCTGTAAAAGAGGTGTTTGCTTTTCATATTACTGCTTTGAACACAAACAAATATTTGAGCCTGAAATCATTTGGCCAACACATCCCACACAAGTCAAAATGAAACACATTTGCTGTTTGTTTTATTTGAGGTTTGTTTGTGCCATCATCCCTGGCTGGTGCTTATTGATGGGAGAAAAACTGTGGAAATAATTAACTGGCAGCAGTCAGATGCAACAGTTTAAAGCTATTTTCCCAGGCTTGTAAATGGACACGGCTCCAAATGTTCCACTGTAGAGCATTAACACCATTTTTCCATAAACAAATCAGTCAAGGTTGTTGGATTTGTAGTGAGTTTGTGCAGCGATGGGTCCCTGGGGGATTCAGAGGAGAAGAAGAACATTAACGTGACAGGATCTGTGAAATGTCAAGTGATGAAAATGATACATGACAGTGTGGAGCAAACAAAATCATACAAACTGTGCCATGATGATACGCATAAGACTAAAATGGGCCTGAAATGTATGTTATTAAACCCAACCAGTTTTACAAGTTAAACAGCTTTTCATAAATCCAATCTGCATGATTAAATTCTGTTTGGCTTCCACGATGCAGAGGTATGAAGAACAATAACAATGAAGCACATTACATTATGTGATTTCATAAAAGATGTCAGAAGATTTTATAGCCAAGACTAACATGTGTTTATTCACTACAGCAACATATACCTGTGGTAGCACCTTATGTTTCTTCTTACAAAGCTCTCATGCAGTTAAGTCTCTGTAAACAGGCCAAAACAAAAGGCACAGTTATGAAATGGAAATCCGCTGTTAACAAAATATCCACTAGATGGCAGCAATGCATAGGAAACTAGTTTCGATGAGGGCCACTGCTGTTTTCAAGTCTGTCAAATGAGATACAGAAAATATCAGGAGCTTGAATTTGGCTCTTTTCCAGTTGCCAAATAAGAAATGGTGGCAATTAAAATGCATATGCTTCAGGAAGTTTGTCTTGTGGGTAAATCTGTATATTTAAAGCTCACACCAGACTGGAAACTCAGCCATGCGAGTGCCAAACACACACATGTGCACACACAGGCGTGAGTCATAAGATTTTCACAGAGAAGCAAAAATGTTTTTAAACTTTTTGCGCAGTAACGTGAGAGTATCAAACCACAAGCCTGGAATAAAATATATATACGTAAGAAAGTGTAAGTGAAGGAATGGATTTTTCCTTTAAGAGAAAAGCAGAAAAAGTGGAGAAAAATGCATAAGCCCACGTGGAGGTGCTTAGCACTTTTCTCTCTTTTTCCTTCTCTCCCTCATTCTAATAAGTTCACTCAGCAACGTGGCACTGCACCCACAGGGCCTGGGAAAGAAGAGCAGGAGGAGGGGGACAAGAGGGAGGGCTGGGAGGAGGGAGGAGGGGGGGGTGAAGAAGAAGAAGAGAGAGTTGAAGGGGAGGAGGGAGGGAGGGTTTGAAGGATGGATCCAGGCTCCACTGGCTCAGCGCGTGTCCAGAAGGGAAGAGCTTCGGCTGGGCAGGGAGCTCACCAGCACCTCCCTACGGTCCAGCAGGACCCTGACCCCGTATCACAACACCACATGTCTACCTGGATCCACTGGAAACCCTCCTCCACCCTCTTTGTGTCTCCTCTTTCTCTTTCTTCCTCTCCTTCTCTCTTTTTCTTCATGCACATTTTATTCCTTTCACTCATTCGCTAAAAAGATTGTCTCGTGCATATGTGCATACCTACGTGTGTATACCTGTGTGCACACTTGTTTCCACAGTCGTCTGGAGTGCGCGCGTGGGAGTCGCATACGTAATGATCATGTGAACTGCTCCCTCGACAGAGTCTGAACCCATGTGCTCATTTAAGTAGTTTGGCAGATGGTGAATTTATTTGTGTACCCCTGTATCCTGTGCTGGATGCAGTCTGATATTCAAGCTTATCCCAACAGGAGGTTTGCAGGATTAGTAGTTGTGAGGGCGCTTTGCTCGCTGCCAACCTCTCAGGAAAGCCTGTTTTCTTCTGTCAGTGTGAGTCAGGGCTACCTGTGTTGGATCAAGTATTTAAAAAATAAAGCCTTTCTCTGATTCTTTTTCACTCACTGCAATGAAATATAAAGCTCAAGCCAAAGCCACAAGGCCATTAATCAACCATCACTCTCCTCCTTGGAAGGAGATGGCACAGCTTTGCAGACTGCATGAAGCACTTAAACATCCTGTCTTCAGTATTTCTCAGCTTGTTTGTCTTTGCCTGACTTTGCTGCTTTTACAAAGACTATTTCTTTTGTTTTGTCTCAGTCTTTCTTTGGAAATTTTGTATGTTTTACACTGTCTTCGTAATCATGAATTCCAGTAAGTGTGAATACTCTCGCTGACAATGCAAGAGCCCTTTTTTGTGACTCTTTCGCTTTAATGCTGACCACATTGAGGAGCTCTTACAGGAATCAGACGACGCTAAGAGAGAATATGAAGACGAAAGAGAACAGAGGGAACAGGATATTAAACCACACCCTGCATGTGAGCCAGACAGACAGACTATCCAGCAGACACAGTTGTGGAGCTGCTCAGCTGATGGCTCTCTTCTCATATTCATGAATCCTGGAGGCCTCTTTCCCATGATGCATTAGTGCATTTTGTTAAAATTTCTCGGTAACTTTTCTGGCCCGCATCAGTGGCTTGTAAATGCTGCGATGCTCCGAGTGAAACTGTAACTTGTGTGTTAAAAGTTTCATGAGCTGCCGCAAGAATTTTATAGAAAACATATAAATGGGAAGTGGATATGTTTCAGTGACAGTAGTGATTGACAGCATGTAATTTGTGGATGTTCTTTTTCATATACGGTAATTAAATACAGTTGTATGAAAGGCACACGAGTACAGATGCAATTTTGCTTTGCAGAGGGATGCTTGCCCACACACACACATACACACACATGCACGCACACTCTCTCAGACACTGTTTGTCTTAGTGTACTCTGCCGTGAAGACCTGACTGTTTTCAGCCCAACCCAAATCGTCTATCTCAGCCAAACTTAACCTTAAACCTTAAATCAAAGCACGCCTGATCTTAACTCTAACCTTAAGCCTGAACACCAAAGTTGGGACTGACCACAATGACCTCACTCGCCTCTGCAACTCGAGCTTAATCTCACAAGGGTACAAAAGTCCTACTGAAGGGTTAAAATGGCTTCCTCAGAGTCTGAGCAGAGTGCTATTGCATGTGTGAGAGGGAGGTGGCGCTTGAGTTAGCCGAGAGAAGGGGGTGAAACTGGAAGGAGAGAGGGAGGGGAGAATGAGAGGGAGGAGGGGATAGAGAGCGAAACCATGGGAGCCAGAGGGACCTCCAGACACACACACACACATATACACACACACACACACACACACAGCCCATCATCTGCTCCTGGTCTGGACCTGTACTGACACACATGCAGAAGCATACAGTTCACAGACTTTGCTCTAGATCAAGCACATATGCAGAAACTGCGTCCTGTGTGTCGTCAAACCAGACAGTTTTGCATATCCACAAACACATTAAATGAAGATTTGCAGTGAAACCTCTCTGCTGCTGTTATCCACACACAAGCACAAAGTGTACACATATGCACTCTGTTATCCAGGGGCTCCACAAGGGGGCCTGTGAGTGATCCTGTGTTGAAAGGCTGCACGTCTTGCTGTAAAGATTGAGCACATAGATTCTCCTTCTAATCCTACACAGACACATAAAGGAACAGAAGACCTGAAAAAGATCTATTTCTCTTGTCTAATTCAGTTGTGTCCTTCTGTGCCTTCCTGTTTAACAGTTGCTTACTGTTGTGTGTGTTGCACAATCACTTATTTAAATATTTTACAGATTGTAAACCTCAACACAAACTATCTGCCAATCAGAGGACACAATGTTCAGTTTCCAGTTCCAACAGAGAAATCTTGTACACTCAATCAAGATGCGCAAGCCCAACTTTTTGCAAGTTATAGGATGTTATGAAATAGAACGCTTTAATATTAATTTTCAACTTATTTTATTTAGGGATTAAATGCACAATAGTGCCAAGTCAGGAATTTTACCAGGACTCATAGATTCCATCTCAGACCTGGTTAAATACTAGATGGCAGTTAAAATACACAAAATAAAGCCGCCAGCTCTGAGTATTACATCTGATGGTTGTTTACCATTAAGTCAATATCTGTTTAGCTTTCAAAAGATTTTCCTGCGGCTGGCCATTTGTTTGAAACTGTTTGCACAGGGACTCCTGCAAATAGCAATTACTGTATATGCATGGAGCCAACCTGGGGTCTCTGTTCTCTAGTCGAAATGAGGACAACTTAGATCCTCTATTCTTTGTCTGTCTGCATCAATCATTACAAAGTGTATGATGGTATTTATTTTTCCATTACAACTTGTATATTTCCTAAGCGTTTTGTCCAAGTTCTGCTTTTGAGAAATCCTGGAAATCCTAGAATCATCAATCAATTAGCGTAAGGCTCTCGTCTTGGAGCCCCTTGAGGTCTACATCAGTCTGGTTTTGGAACCTGTGATAGCACTTCATCATCTCTGCTGCTACATTCAAGGAATTCATTCATTTTTTAGACAGTAGGAAACTTCTTGCCTTTATAATTTTTTTGTAAATGAAAAAATATGATACACCGGATGATTCCTTCCTGTTTGTAAAGATAATCCTCTGTCTGCCCCTGATGGTCTGCCTGGATGTTTAGACAGGTGGGGACACACAACCTAAATCCCTGATGCTTAGGTGTGTCACATAAATCCATTTTGGTCCCTGTGCTATTCACCACTTATAGTATATAAATTGTCTCCTCCATGCAAAATTTGTCGAATGCATCTTTATGCAGATGATACTGTCCTATGTTGTGTAAGTTGTTTTGAGCTACGATGTTATATCTCTCCTCTTATAATGGACTCTTCAAAGATTACAAGAATTTGCACATCACAATCTGATATTGATACTCAATATGATACTCTTGATGAAACTCTGGCATCTAAAATTACCCTCTGATGGTCAGCCCAGACTGAGATATGTAATGCAAATAATGGCCATCAGGATTTGAATCTTGAAGGCAACCACATATGTAGTGGTGACAGAGACAGTGGCAACAATAAATTAAACTTTCTCCCAATGATCTTTTGTTTGTTTGTTTGTGTTCATTACTATCATGTCTATTATGTCTAGCCTGGTTTTTGCACTGTTAATACTGTGCACTTGTATATTTCTATAGTTAAATTGTCACAACTTTTATTATGTGTTAATACTTCTACTCTAGTTTAATTGTTGATACTTTTTATTCTAGTTTCCATTGTTGGTACTTTTTTACCCGACTTGAATTGCTAACACTTTTTTATACTTCCTGTAAATTGATCCACTATTTATCCACTATATCTATCTATCTTTGCTGCTGTAACATTGCAAATTCCCCCGTTGTGGGATTGAAAAAGGAACATCTTATCTTATCATTTAGACAGAACAAGGGTTGATCAGTCTCAGTAAAAATCCACCTGAAATCGTCTTATGCTTTGATTTGATCACCTAATCTGTCAAAGGTTAATCTCCTGAAAATTCCTGGCTTTACACAGGCAGGTCAGTGAAAACCCCTTAAGCCTTCAGGTGTCCACCAAATGTGGATAAAAACAAGTCAAAGCCACAGACGGGCTTTAATGGCATTCCACTTGGTGCTTGTAATATATTTTATAGTGTCCATTAATGGACCAACTTCTACCAACTCCTATTTAGGAAGCGTATTTTGTTTTCAGTAAAATATCACTTACTCTCTGTGGCATTTGAATGAGACAATTTGTCTTCATCAGTTTTCACTCTGCAAGCCGTCGGCACTTTAGGTGGTCCTACGCAGCTCTCGGTTTTTTTTTTTTCCTCGACCATCTGTCTGCCCAAGGCACCGGACGGTCAAACTATAAACCAGGTCACCACAGGAAGCACTTCCTCAGTTTCTGCTGCTTCCTCTACTATGGTAAAGCCCTGAATCAAAGTCTAGACGGGCTAGAATGAGACAAACCAGGTCACTAATAACAAAACATTGTTTGAGGAGCCTGAAATAGTTGGATAAAGAGACAAGCAAAGTACAACTTAAATAAATAATTAGGCCATGTTTTTCACTTGTGGATGAGAACTTGAGCACAGTGTTTTCCATGCTAAGCAGCAGACATTACCTAAGCAATCATTCCCTGCTCCCATTTTAACTGATGTCTGTTTGGAATGTCAGTGAGCAGAAAGTGAGGCAGACAAAACCCGTTGAGTCATTAAAGAGGATGTAGGAAAAGAACAACAGCGCGACATTACATGACCCAAATACACAAGGTTTCATACAGAAGCCAACAAATCACCTGACGCCACAAATCATTTTCTGTCATCTGAAACATCAGACATGAGAGCTGCTTCCACTTCCTGTTTTTGCCTCTAATTCGACAGCCGTAAAGTGAATTAGTAGCACCGGGAACAAGGTGGCAAATTAGAGGCGATTTCTTTCCCTGATCACTGCCGGTATTACACAGCTTTAATGTGAGCAGCAGGGGATGTGACGCAGGCTGAGGAAGGCTGGCGAACGAGGGGAAGGGGTGACTGCATGCTTGGAGGGGAAGGAGGCAAGTCTAGACACAAGGGGATGCCATGCAAAGTCGAGCATAGCGGTGTGTATGAACACACTCCGCCGCTTCACCTGGGAGCTTGTTCAAAACATTGTCACAGCTAATCTATTGCCATCGACAACTTTATTGAGACTGACAAATTTGCATTTAGGAAAACATGACTGACCGTCGAGATCATCGGAATATTAACATGACAGCAAAAGTAGTCAGCTGCTCTCATTGATTATAAAGTTAATCGCTCATGACACTCAAGTCCAAACAGTGACTGGAGGACATGATGAGAATACATCTGCATGAATACATTCACCTAAGTCAAACTTGACAAATTAAGTAATTTGCCTGTTGATGGTACTAGATGAAAAATCAGAGGATGAATAAAGTTATTAGAATTCATCCTGAGGGGAAAATGAATGTAGATCATTTCATTAAATACACCTGTCCAGATTTCACTAAAACCCTGAAATGTCAAACTCATGTTGGCACCAGAGGAAGAGTCAGAAGATTAACAAATTCATAAACTTCATCTGCTGGGGATTAAGAGTGTTTGTGCAAACTTTTGTGGCAGTCAATCCAAAGGATGTTGTGATTTTTCACTTTGGGCCAAAGTGGTGGACTGACTGACCTACATGTCTCCAAGGCTACACTGCTGGCGTGGCCATAAAGGCTATCTGATTTGGCTTACAGTCCACAGCACAATTCTCATGCTGATTTTGGTGAGATGGTGAGTTTACAGCCTAATTTATGTCTAATTTTTAGTTGCATTTTGGTTATAAAACAACTAAGAACTAATGATTAATTCTTCTAGTTTCCAGTTTGTAGCTCCAAACTCTATGTTTTATGCTTGACATTGCAACTCGCATTGCACACATTCACCCGAGGTCACGACGACTTTGACCCTCTTTTCAAAGACTTACAACTCTTGCTGCATCAGCAGGGACTGAAGCGACTCTTGGCAATAACATACTACACTTAACTCTTCATCGAGGGGAAGGTTTCCAGAAAGAAGTAGATGGGAGACAGAAAACAGATGGGTCAAATTTGTGACAACTGACTTTCATAGACACACGAGCAGACCAACGAGCGGTGTCCCACTGTGAAACAGAGTTATCCACTCCAACGTTAATAGTAGAAAATCATATTTTATCACATTGTCCTTACAACTATTATAGCTTGCCTTAACTTTTAGCATCTTTTCAAATTAGCACATGTTTATAGAAACAAATAAAGCCATGATTGCCAACATGTGGCATTTATCTTAGTCATTTCTGTTCAGAAAATAAAATACTACAGTTCAATATGTTTTTATATAAGTCATTAATATTGTCTTTTATTAACTCAGTCATTATTACAGTCAAAGTGAGATGCCCAATTTAAGAATTAACAGTTTCCAAATGCCTTTATTAAGCGTAAGAGCCAACGTAACATAAAAACTAGCCAAACTAGTGTGCAGTTTCTAAAAGGATTTATGGACAGGCCAGCGGTTTGTGCCAGGTGTTGTGAAACGGTGACCTGTTGCCAAACACTTTACAGCGGTTGTACAACAGTTCACACATACTGAATGTTATTTAGATCAGACATTTCATCCATGTTTTGTGTGAAAAGGCAACAGCCAAGTAAAACATCTGCCCACTTTCTCTTCCAGGATCTTCAAAGTGTCTCAAAGAAAGAATGTTACAGAAGGATTATGGGAAAACACCCCAGTGGGTGACCTGGATGTCTCGCATCTTATGCCAGGGGATCATTTAGTTTTTCTCGACTGTGACTGTGGTCCAGACATTTGTAGTGTCTGTTTTTCCCTATTCACATCTGTGGAAATGGATACACTTTGGGGACTTTCATCAAAATCTTGCTGTCGCTGTAACTTTTGTTGCAATGCTGACAAAAGCACTATCAAATCACCTGAGACTCCAAATGAAAATTGTTATATCACGATGTTGGTTTCCAAAAAATAAACAATCTGGTTTGGCTTTTTTGGCAAACCGGGTTCATGTTTTAGGTCTGACCCAACAGTTAAAGAGCTGGTTTTCTAACAGCCACCTATTATCAACCTTATAAAGTTTTTATGGTCCACATGTTAGCAAACATTTCTCTGTTTACTAGTGATGGAATGTAACTAAGTACATTTACTCAAGTACCGTACGTAAATACAAATTTGTTAATATTCTTGTCATGCAACTTTATACTTCTACTCCACTAAATTTATCTGGCAGCTTGAAACAATTAGTGATAATTGTTTTAGTCATTTTTCATGCAAAAACATTTCATTGTTCCAGTTTCTCAAATGTGAGGATTATTTTGATATTTGTCATTTATTTTTCATAATTCTTAAGGTTTGATCTATTGGTTGGACAAAACAGACATTATGAACATTGTTACAAACCAAATAATCAATCTTCAGTTAGTGACGACAAAATGGAAGAATGCACGACAGGGGGAAACTGGTTTCCTCTTCCATTAATTTGTGTTTTCTACAGCCTGGTAGAGGAGGTGTAAACACCTCCATCTTGTACTTTCACTTAATCCTGTCAAGGTTACGGATACAGTTTTAAGGTGGAAACATTGCGACCACACCTTTGCTTTTGTGTGGTCATCTTTCCCATCTCAAGTAGACTGTAAAGAGGACTGCAAAGCCACGTAAACTTGGATGTGAAAATGTGAAGTATGTGGAAAGAATGGGGGCATGACTCTAGAGTAAACTTTGACTGATCCAAGAGCAACTGAATGATCCTCTGGCCTGCTGGTCTTTTAAGAGCTAGAATATCCAGATCCAACCAGTCAGGCAGAAGTTGTGGATCAGAAAATGCTGGGCCCAATAAGTAAAATCTTAGAGTTAGTCATTGGCTTCCCACCCTCTGATTCCCTGCCACATGCTGGCTGCTGCAGCACCAGCGAGTTGGTCAGAGGTGGATGCTCCAATGGACTTAAAGTTTTGGAGTGTTCACCTCATTTTGGAAAGCTTCATGAGAACACTGGAGAAACGTCTGACCGCATATCATCCGTTCCATGCAAAGCTGGTGTGCCATTGACCACAGATAAATTATCAAGAGTCTGGAAGAGAACAGATGTGGCCAACACCTAATTGGCTCCACCAACACTCTCTGTGTCTGCATATCCTTTTTCCCCTCCTGTTCCACCCTGTTTTGCTTCTCCCTTCCTTTAACAGCAGCTTTACTTTCTCCTCTGCAGCAGAAAATCGGTGCAGAATCAATCACCGATTTGACGTTAACATGTGTCTTGCACATTACAAGCACTAGAAAGCTCTTTCTGTCTCGGTGAGTGTTCCCTTGTGTCGCTGTACAAACTGCCGCTACCACCTGAAATGCGATCACATGGAGTATCGAGGGGGTGTTTTCTACCCCTCATGAGTTGTGGAATTCATGAAATGTGGATGCATAAGTGAGATAGGATATGACTTCATATTTAGCTATGCTATGATGTCCCAGAGGAAACGGGAGTGAAAAGTAAGCAAACCTTATCGAATTCAAAACATTTCATTCGGTTCTGCTGTGAAGGATTTTTTTTTAAAATATTCACACAAGTGGTAAATAATAAAGACAAGTGTCCCCCTGTGTGTGTTTTTGTTCACTCTCTTCCCTCGAGCTACATACTGGTCTCCAACAAGTCTGCAGGTTCCTACCACACACTCTGAAGAAATAAACTTAAAAGGCTAAAAAGGGAAGTTGGACTGCTACTCGTCTGGCGCGCGAAATGATAAATGTGGATGAAAGAGGAGAACCTTGCTCAGGACACAAACAGTGCCATCTGTCTGTCTTGGTGTCAGTCTGGCTGGAAACAGGCCTACAACCTATACAAAGGAAGTGTTTTGTCTGGTGAAGAGAGTTACCCGGCACTCGCTGTTCAGTCACAGGATCAACGCTGGCACTTAAGGCTCATCTGGCTTGAATTCACGGTGAAGAAAGATGGTTGACCTTCTATTCACCAAAAGCCCTGACACATGCTGCTCCTGCCAGGGCAGGGTGTGGACACTATGGTGGCTTATGAGGGGCTATGTAGGCCAGATACCACATCTAAGTGTTTTGGTATGGACATGTCTGAACAAGAGGAAGGAAAAGTTTCAAAAGCTTAGATAGCGTTCAGTTCCAGAGAGTTGAAGACGACTGTCGACTGGAGGCAGCAATTACAAAATAGTAAAAAACCGTTCTCTCTATTTTGATGATATCAGCTAATGTGTCTTCTACTTGTTTCAACAGCCCCTTGCTCCATGTCAGGACTCAATTATTCAGGTCTATGAATAGATCAACACGAGCTCCATTTTCCGTGTTGTTGTATAATGGTTCAAGATGTTTGGTAAGAATTTTCCAGTGGATCTGCTGAGATTTTAGCCAAATGCAGCAAACGCTTGGCCAAGTCAGTGATAAAATCAATAAGGCCTGTAGTGGTCTGCTTGCAATAAACCAGACAGGGACTCTCAGTCACACAGAGGTTCAAGGATCCTAAAGTTAAACTCAACAAAAACCCTGAACGCTCGACTGATTTTTAAACCTACCTGCAAATTCTGGCCGCTGTGGGTCTGATTTTTGAGATCCATCATAGATACTTCTAGGAAAAAGAGGAGGAGCAAGCAGAGGTTAGAAAAGAAGGGATCCAAAGGAATAGTTCTCTCAGTTAGTTATTTACAGCCGATGAGCTTAGTTTAGCACAGACACGAGAAGCAGGGGGGAATGACCAGCCTGGCTCTGGTGATAAAATCCATCTAGCAGCACCTCCAACGTTGAGTGATTCATGCATTATATTTGCTTAATTCAAACTCGGGCTAAAGAGTAAAAGTTATGCGTCATCTCACACAGACAAAACTCCAGGAAGTTACTGCACCTCGCCAAGAAACAGTGCTGCTATTAATCCAAACACAGCAACATGTCTGTTTTACGCTTTAGTTTTTGCATTAATTAAACAAAGTAATATTCCCCAAAATGTCTAACTATTACTTAAAATGTTGTTTTAGTTGTTGTGTATCAAAAACAAGCTCGATCCATACAATACTTGTAATATTTTCAACATTACGTTTATGCCACGGAAATTATGAGATTGAGGAAACTTGGTTGTTGGCTTAAGGGGAAAACTATGTTATTTTCCATTTGTATTATAATTCTTTGTTTGCAGCCGCTCTGTTATTTGCACAAACAATGTTCTCTCTCCACCAGCCTCCTCCTGCATTTGGTAGAATCCCCTTTCCAAATGGACAGTAAATAGATAGCAGTTATGTGCACTGTTGATGTGAACATTTTGGTCCCGTCTTGTTGACAGTTTGTTTATAATCCATGTCCTGTTGGAGGTACTGTATGTTATGCTGACGCTGTATTTGTGCTATGCTGAAAAATAATGAAGGTATTTGACATATTAAGAAAGAACTGGCTGGCCCTTCACGCAAACATCTGTACTGGCCAGACTTGACTTCTCTCCTTGGAATGGTGCATTATATATTGCTTAATACTACCATCCATGAGTGTGTGTGTGTGTGATGTCCACACCTGTTTATCTAGTTATTTGGCAGTTGTGTTTCGTCCAAAGCAGAGCTAAATTTCTCAAGTCCAAATAGACACTAGCTCATTACATTTTACTGTGATTTTATATTCACAGTTATTAGCAGAGGGGATGTTTTAAAACAACATCCTTGCTGACTTCATTCACTCTCTCTTGGCAAATATCTTTTATATAATCTCTCTCACGCATATCATGGGCACATTAGCGCTCTTAAAATCCATAAACACTCTCTCTGGCTCCTTCAGTCGTACATAGTGGCAATCAGACACAAACCAGTTCTTGTTGGGGACGAGCGTCTGTGCCATGCTCAGCTGATGATGCCATGGTGGCTGGTTATGTCTTTCCCAGTCAGACACTCTCTGTGTCAGACCGGCCAAATGACACCCGAGAGCTTTGGATGGCCTGGTGAAGACATCACCCGTTTTACAGCCAGTCTGAATCTTTCCACTAAAGCGCCCTTATATTCTCACCATATTCCAAAGGACGTAAATCTGCATCTCGTATAAATAAAAGCTGCATTCGTAAAATATATGAAAACATGAAAAAAAAGTGATTAACATTATGTCAGAAACTTATGTTCTCAAAGTCATGAAGCAACATCTGACTGCGAGCATTTTCATATTTATTTCCTCTTTCATGTCTGCTCTTGCGCCTCAGATGACAACTTTCGTTTTACAAAACACACCTGTGGAAATAAAATCACAAATCAATCATTGCGTTAAGTGTGTTTCATCTCCGACTCGCTGTCTTTTGCCGTGTAACCTCGATCCAAGCCAAGCTTTGCATAATAAATGCCAGTCAACAATTTACTGCATCAACGCAGCTGTTGAATATGAACTGAAATGTTAAGACAGATTCTCCTGGTCTTGAAAACTGATGGGAACATTTAAATAGATGGTGCAGAAAGACTGGACACTCCCTTTAATCTGACTTGGATGGACATCAAAACGGGCTGCTGTTGGATGAAAACTATCTTTAGAGGAAAAAAAAAATCTATTTGTCATAGGTGTTCAATGTGTTACAAAGCAAGTTTTAAATAAGTCACATAATCTAAGAGTAAACATAAAATAACAGTTTTTGGTGTGGACTTGAAAGGCGGCGATCGCCTTCTTATTCATAGCTGGTCATGAATGAATCCATTTTGGCAGGATCCTCCAACTCATGTATCACACTGCGCTATGTCATCTGACGGTTTGCTAACCTCAACCACATTATAACCATCTTCCTGCGCGGATACGGCGGCTTGTTTAAAGGCCTTCACGCTCATATTCACCATGTGAGCCTTTGATTATTGGCTCCTGCTGCTGTTGCTGCTATCAGCAAAAAGCCTTTGATTCGTCCCTGCGTGCGCCCGGGGATTATTCACCATGCTTTGCACATCATGTCAGTATCTCATGGTCATATGTTGAATTGCCGCGGCACGTCAACGCCAATTTCCATTCATGTTTTTGATGCATGAAACGAGTGATTCTGATGGGATTTTTCCTGTTTAGGTTGATTCACCCACCCTGACTAAATGCTGACTAGGTGCTACCTTTGCTTACTGTATGTGTTCTGTCAGGATGGATTAATGCAACTTCTCAATGGGATTTCATAATTTAACTCTGGACCATTAGGAATGATGTCTGCTTTGCTGACACTGGGGGAAATATGTGTTTGAACATGCGGAGGAAATGCACACAGAATAAACTAACATTTCATGTAAATGAGAGTTGATAGAGATGTGAACAGAAAAGTACAGCAAGATTCCTTTAATCCTTTTATTAAAAGTTTTAATAAAAAGGAAGTTTTAATGTAGAGAAAACTGAAACTAAAACCAGCTTCTCATCTATAATATATTGCATAAATTTCTTTTGAGAACAAACTGTTTTCCAGCACTGTCCTGAAAACGCCAAACATGCATTCGATGTTGTGTAACAGCAAAGGAGCACAGACTAAAATGCATCCCAGACCGCCTGATATCGTATGACTCTGCATCCTCAGAAGGGTTCATCCTCCATCACTGTCTCCAACCAGGACTGTTCGTTCTGCAATTTGACCTTTGCTGGAGCTGCAGGAGTTAACGTTGGCACCTCAGGCTCGACTCAGCGATCGGTTTTGACCACAGAGATCTGTAAAGAATCAGTCGAGCGTTGCTGTGCCACATGAATATAAAACTTTTCCAAAGATGCCTATAGATTTTCCATCCTCTTGTGTTATTAATAATGTTGCTGGCAGTGGCACCACATAAAACCATTATATAGGCACTAGCATGTAACATTTGGCAGGTACACTTTTTAGGGTCATCATCAAATGTAAATGCACCATACGGTTAAGGCTATATTTTGCTTTGTTTCCATGACATCTCATTATAAGACTGAGGGAAAATGTAGATATGTAGATCTCAAAGCTCTTTTCATTTAAAAACTTGGCAGCTCACGTATCATACTTGCTGTTTCAAACCCAAAACGGTTCTGGGAGGGTTGCGCTCGCTTTGTTGGCACACAAGGGAGCTGCTTGGCTGCTCACTTCGGCCCAGTAGATGAGAAACAGACTGAAATGGAAAAGAGAGAAAAATGCCCACCAAACACATCCAGACTCATACATGAGATTAATGAAGTCTCTCGAAGGCCCAGTGAACATTTAGAGCAACTTAACGGAGAGCTTCGCGAAACAAGGACGGACTCTGGATTGCAGATTTGTGGACATGAGTAATGAGAAAATGATGGTCCTCCACAATGAAAGGAGTATTTGACAGCAGCGCAGACTGCACACTAAATATTTGTGTTCACCGTATAAAAAAGGGTAACTAGCAGCCAAGCTTATATGGGGAATAAAACAGCTCTGGTCAAGGTTACAATTACAATTTGGTAACGCAAACCACATTGGTTAAAATTAAAGTTAATGATGTTATTAAATAAAAAAAACAATTGGTCACTTTGACCTCTCCACAAGCACTCTCAGTATTTTAGTCAGTTTACTGCCTTTCTTTTAATTGTGTGTCCTCGATGTAATCCCCTTATGGCACGAAAAAGGTTATAAAATCTTCTTTGTGGAATAGCTGCCTCAGAGTGTTGGAACAGAATGTGTGGTTCTTTTTGTCGCCTCAACCAAACACCTGCCAATGGACGTGTGCATTTTCTTCTAATAAGCTTATATTCCTGACAACCTCAAGCCACACTGAATTTTTTAGCATTGGCAGCTCTGTAATAATGTTGCAATAGTACATTTAAAACTGCTGAATCTGTCTTCACAGCAGTTCAAATTGAGATTCCGCTTAAGTGAATTTTGACATTTTCCAGCATATACTAACTGTGACTGTGTATGATGAGCTCACAGGCACTCATCCTCTCTCACACTAAATAAATAAACCGCAAGCTGTCATGTGTTTTTTCGTGCTCATCACAACTATGAAGGCAGTTTTACTGGCTCTTAGTTCAGTAATTATCAACAAGCCAAAATACAAAATTAACAAATGCTTTCACATATCCAGAAAATAAAGAAATACTGAAGAAAACTGTTTCACCCAAAGTGAAAAATTGCCTTCATTAGTGTGTATTTACTGAACTGTAGATGATGCAGATTGGGTTATTCCAGGTCCATATTTTTACAGGCAGATTGCCTGTAAATGTCCTTGTTTGGAGTAAAATCAGTATTGCTGTCTGCAATAATTCCAATAATCCTGGTGGAGGGATTTTAAAAGAATCAACTGTTTACATAATAAAAATTCGATCCAACACTGCATACACTTTCCATCACGTCAAACAAACGCAAACATTGCATGAGACGTGGACTTAATCATTAATGGACTTCATCTACTTCCTTTTGATTTGTGCTCATATCAAATTAACGAGATGTGAGTTGGTTAATTACTCGATGCAAAGGAAGAATGCATTCCATTCTGCTCGTGTTAATAAGACTGGATGTGTGGACTGAGGTTCCAGCCCAGCCTTGCAGCACATTGAGAAGGAACAGACTGTTCACCCACTGATTTCCTGCAGTTAAAATTCAAAATGCATAAAGGTTTTAACTGGGCACAAAAGCAGGCTGCAAAGGCTAGAGAAGGACATAAACAAAGGAGTGGGATTTGGTTCAATATCATAAAAGATCCACATAATAATGAGGTTAAATTGAGTTGTTTGCAAGCTTCCTTATCATTAATCCACTTTGTAGACTCTTTAAATGTCTGCTTTAACAAATGCTCCATGTCACATTGCACAAACTGCTCCTGTTGTTCATAAACCTAATCCCACTTCCATATTTAAAACCATGCAATCACATTGAATCAGTGCCCTAATGCCATAATATCCAGCTGGCAGGCAGCTGTGTTTGACTCGGTATTTATAAGAAGACTACTTGAATGATTTTATTATGTGAAGGCTGCACTGGGCAGACAGCAGTGCCAGAGGACTGCATGTTCACTCATATTTGTTCTTAGTTTCTCCTTTATTCTACAGACTAGGTTAGTAAATGCTCCTTCTTTTAAACCATGCAATCACAATTAATCAATGTTTTAATGCTACACTGCTCACCAGCCAGGCAGCTGTATTTGCCTATTTTACCATGTCCCACTCCTTTATTACAGGGCGCGATGCAAACTTGGCCGGTTGTGAGGTATTCTCCCTCTTTCACTTCGCTTTCCGCCAAGCAGGAGTCTCTCACCATGGAGACAAAAAGTCCTGACGGCCCTGAATGGCCACGTTTATACCAAAACACCACTTGAGCGAGTGTTTCCGTCGCCTGTGTGCCTTTTTTTTTTTCTCGAGCCATGTGGGGCCGAGGGGTGAGCAAGGAGGAATAGTGAATGCCGGAGTCGCCTCCCTGAAAAGACCTTTGTGTGGGTGTACATTATTATGACAATAGGTGATGAGCGTTTCCTTGGATTTACGGAGATGCCGTTCAGCATTGTTGCCTTTCACATTCTCACACACATTCAGCGGAATTTAGTTGGAGTAAATAACAAAAAATGACATGGAACAAAGAGACACAGGCGTATTGTAGCAACATGTCCTCCAAAGTATTATTTTCACTGTCTCGTCTAATCTTTCACCGTGTTTTCAGCCTTCGTGTTAGTGTCCATTTTACCACAGGGCTGGATACAAAGGGTCAAGCTTTGGATGATTAATAGCTGCTAATGGGAACAGCATGGCCTTTGATACTTAAAAAAATTCACTAGGCCACAAATGGCAGAGTGACTACTTCTTATTTTGCAGTGGTGGCTTATCTGACTGGCAGCATGGTACTCATCTCACCTCAAACATGAGAAATACTCATTAACGCTGGCAGCTGACTGCTCAAACTTGTGTGAGTGTGTGTGTGTGTGTGTACGAGAGAGTGTGTGGCCCCTCGTGACTTAAAGGAAAGGCTGTAAACAGTGAACCAAGTGACGGGATTCCTCACACTGTGATTATCATATGAATTGAAGTATCAACACACAGCCTCACTTTGATTGGTCCAAATAAGGTCATTTCCCACAGTACCGCTGGCCCAGAACCCAATTGTCAGCCTGTCACTGCCATCATTGGTGCCTCCACTCTGTTTGTGCGTATGTGTGCAGGGTCTGTTTTGTCCATCGAGGCCGAGACACTCCAGTCAGAGATGGGAATGACAGAGCTCCTCCGCCTCACTGCTGGTGAAAAACTCAGACTCTGGATGGGGATGGGATTTCTGTGTACAGTCCTGCACTTTAAAGGCTTCCGTTGATTTGTCATTGAGAATGACAAGCTTATGACAGACAGTCCAAACTCTCTTTGGCGAGGAATGTTACCAATGCACAAGTTTACTATAAAAATTTAATGTAAGAAACAGGTACTGTAGGTATTTTTATGTCCATTTAAAATATTTACAACTGCGATGGATTATAAAAAAAAAAAGTGGCATTTATCTGAAAAATGCAACTAATTGAAGCGTAGTTGGTGACTGGGGACTCCATTATGTGCCATCTGGCTTTACGGTTTCACACATGCAATTCAGAGTCCATCACAGCCCCCGTCGCTGGTAAATCAGGCCACATCAAGGCTCCTCTGGCACCGACTCTCTAAATGAAACATCATTTTAGCTCATTATGGCGAAGTAGAGTTAGCCGTCTAGCTGACCACAAACGACACGCTGGGTCATTCTCGGTATATGAGAACATGACAAGGATTTTTTCCCAAGAGTTGGTGACTCTGTGGGCTGCACAGCTGGTTTGTCACAGTATATTAACCGTATAGCTATGCAGAAGGGGGCTTTTGATGGGAATGCCACCAGTTTGTGCCCACTGGCAGATGATATTGGAAAAACAAACATGATAGCCTGCTGTTCACCTGGTAGCTGCCATCGAAGTGATCAAGGCAATGAGGCCAACTCTATCGTAGTATTGGATTCAGCATTGTAAGAATATGTGTAATTTTCTATCTAATCAACTCCTAACAAAAGCCATTGTAGTAGAAATATACTCGGTAAACTTCAAAATGTTTCACGATCAAATTCAATTTTTCCAGTAGTTTTTCATATCTTATCTGCTGTCATTAAGACATTCAATCTGACACATGCATAAAAATTAAAGGGCAAGGCTTTTGAACAAGTTGTTCATCTAAACATCCCCAGAGGCGACATCTTTTATGAGAACCACACCTTTTGTCTGGCTTCCACTGATCAAACCTGTCCAGACCTAAAGATATATCCTGTAGTACAGAAGCTTGCATTAATATAGAGGCTTCCTCGTTAACTTTCTCATACATCATTTCAGTTTTCATTGACTGACTTTAATGGCAGTTTCCTGCGCAATCATTTGTACAACACTAGCACAGAGTTTGTGAAAGTGGCAGTAAGTAGTCTCTTTCCTGCAATCTTTCCTCTTTTTACAGAAAAGAAGCTATATACCTGGTAGAGATACAGTGGGTGTATAGAGGTGAAACAGAGCATGTAGTCTCCAGCTCTTTTCAGAAAATCGTGCATGTGTGTGTTTGCATGTTGAGTGATGAAGCAATGAGGTGCAGGTTTGCATGTCGGCGCAGGCAAACAAAATCTATATGTCACTTTTCACATAGAAACTATTCAGTGCTTAAGTCTGCTGCATATTGCAAAAAAAGAGAAAAATAAATTTTAAATCTGATTCATACACTGTCTGAAGACAGTTTCAAGCATCATCCTGCTGATAAGTGTAACAGGTCTGTAGCTTCCTTAAGTCAGGCTCAAAAATTAAGGAGCTTTTTCTGCTGTCATCCAGATGACTGCATTGCTCTTTTGGAAATCCCCTGTCATTCCCCCTGAAAGAAAAGATCACAGCTTGATATGGACCCTTTGACCTCTCTCTGAAACCTCTTTCCTTCTGAGCTCAGGTAATAATACCTGCAGGCTCCTGCTCATCTCCCCCCATTTTCTTCATTCTCTCTTTACACCTGAAATTCCATCTTTAAAAAATACAATTCCTCGACCCTGCTCCATTAAAACTCTTTGTCTTTGATTCAGTTCACTTGTTTTAAAATGCCTAAGCTAGTTTTTGCCTCATGATCCCATCATTGTCCTTCTGAAACTTCAGCCTCTCTCTTCTTTGTTTCGGCCGTTGCATATTAACGCCTGAGAGCAAAGATGGCAGGTTGGCTGTAATTAAAATGTTTGTAATATGACTAGTCAGCCTGAGGGGGGTCCGACATCAGTTTCTTCTTGTAGGGCTGAAGAAGGCCCTTGGATGAGAGGCAAAATGTCTTTAGGATTCTTCTCCGCAACGCGTCGAAGTCTTCACAACAGCCACGTGTCAACTGCAAAACCACATCCTCGCTCCATTACAAGGGGCCTGCTTTCCATCATCTCCCTGAGATTGAAGAATGCAGACGGGCTTTCTCCTCTCTCCATCACATTGTTGTAAAATGTGCCAGGTATGATCTCACCGTTTGTGTTGGACACCTGCTTTATCCAGTACTACGCATCATGCTGTAATCTCCTGGCCTCTGACCTCTTTCCATGCTATTCTTTTCCACTCCTTCCTTCCGTCTGTGGACTTAATTCGATCTTCTCTAAGTCTGTAAAGGATTGCTTAAACCTCAGGTGACAATTGTTAGCTAAGGTCATTATTTTTGTACAGAAACCTGAAAAAGCATGGTGTTTATCCATCCAGAAGAGGAGGCCATGGTGGTCCACTTCGACACACTTGGGGCCACCATGTGTGTGGTCTGCCCTTTGCCTTCTGCTGGGAAAGACAGTTGAACTGAGATAGGAAAAGCCAGACAGGATGAAACCTGCTCTTCTGCTATCTGATCCTTTTCAGTGTTGAAGGGAAAAAACAAAAAACTGAGAGAATACAGGGAAGAGGCCGACAGTCTTCCTTCCATGCTAAAACCCATCCAGCCATTTGATTTTGATCACAGCTTGGATCAAAAAGACAGACTTCAATAAAGACACAAGAAGAGAAGCGGTGAGACACAGATTTGATCAGTGTCAACAATCTGAGAGGATGCACAGCTTCAACCACTGCAGGTCTTCACAGGTGTTTGATTAACATCCCTGGACTGATTACACTCACTCAAGAAAAAACCCTCCTGACCACCAGCAAACATAATATATAACTGTTGCTGTAATGATATGCAAATATGTCAACTTTTTAAATGAATTTGATTTTCAAAAAGCTCTTTTTGGATAAATTATGATTGAGAAAGATGTGACTCAAGTGTGACATCTCAACTTGGGACTGCACCTTCAGTGACTTCAGTTTATGACACAAATCTGAGGGCTGACTGCATGGAAATGTCAGACATTATTAGAGGAATAAAAACGGAACTATGTCTGGATTTACGCAAGAATAGAGATTACTAATATGAAGGTTTTACCCATGTATCATCATTTCCATTCAAAGTTCAATAGCTGCTTTTTGTCATCCAGAGTGAATTACAACAAGGAAGCAGATAGAGGTCAAGACTTGCTTGCCAACTGAACACATGGCTTTGGATGGAGACACTGGCTAATGCAGAAGTTAAACTCGTGACCTTCCTGCAACAGCATGACACTGAGCCACCCCAGCGCCTTCCCTTCATGATGATAAGATGAGGTCTGGTTCATTGGGGTTAAAAAACAGACCCCACCGCCCACCCTTGCCTGATTAGATCCAGCTTTGGCAGGTCAGTTCCAGCAAGAGCAAAGATTTAAAGAAAGTTCAGAGAGAGAAAATAAGATATGGTAAAATTATAAAAGCAGCCAAGTAAACCTTGTTGATTCTATGCCTCACCTCACAGTTTGCAGGCTAAATTAACAAGGTAATCATTATACATTTGTACCAAGGATCGCTGTGTCCAATGCTTAAGATCACTTTACTATTCATACTACACCACTTTCTGTCTTGTAATTGAGAATCTTCAAAGTTGTTGAGGTCTGCAAACTAAATGGCTGATTAGCAACAGGAGGTCACACATTGCAAGAGAGAAAGCCTTCGACGATATACTACGTTTTATCATGAAAACACATGCAAGACGTGACATAGGAAGTAACGTTGTACCAGGCAAGACGCGAGATTTCTTTCTTCCAAAATGGACGCCCGCAACAAACCAGCGATCCAAGTTGTTTGTGCGCCGATTTGCAGCCATGTTGCAGTTGTTGTTGTCATATTGCATGTGGTTTCTGGTTGCTGCTCCAGTGCTCTTCCATTTCGACTCCGCCTCCCTCTCCTCTCATTAGCTGTAGCTCGTAGCATGGCTCCCCTACCCGTCCCTGACATGACCAGATATTTGGCCCGCTTGATAGAGGCGCCTGCGAGACATCTGTAGACACATTGATCGTATCTTTGAAAAGTTCACACGTAGCGATCGAAGGCCTATCTGCCTCTGATCTGGGGGCTTTTGTTCGCGACCTCCAAAAACTGTTGAGTGGAAAATCAGGGCTACAAACCTTAATGTGAAGCCGACATAAGTACAGCCTGACATTCGTGAACATGGCAGTGGACTCTTTGTTTCTTAATAACTGAAAGCAAGACTTTTTTAAACATCATTGAGTGTATTCTGGGGTTTGGCGAAATCATCCGATATCAATGTTGTTTTCTAGCAATAGGGTTAGAAAAAGACCATAAGGACTAAGTATTGGAGCCTTCTACCTCCCACATAGTCCCCAAAGTGTCCCTACTCTGTTTTTGTCCAGTAAAGTCCAATAAACCCAATAGTCCATTAAGGCAACCCAAACAAACCCAATCAAGATTTGGGGAATGGGATTGAAACAGAAGAAGGTTTACTGGGGGGAGGGAGCAGTGTGAATAGATCAGACAAAAGTCTGCATGTCGATGTGTGTGTGTGTGTGTTGTTTTTGTTCTATCCTGGGGGTAGTGAGTTTGGAAGGCTGAATGAGGATGAATGACAGTGTGAAAGAGGGAGAAAGAGATTTTGTGTGCAGCATTCTCCGCTGAGCTTCCACACCGGACCTATCATTACCAGATGTCACAGTGAGGGTGGCTGCCAGCCGACTCACTGCTCATTGCCTCAAACTCCAACTCTCTGCCTCTTTCTCTTCTCCTTCCTTCTTTCTCCTTTTCCCTCTTTGCTCCCTTCTCTGCTCTCTCTCTCCTCCTTTTTTTTCCCTTCCTCACTTCTCCATTTCCAGCTGTTTTTGGAGCACGCAGCAAGAGTGGGGTAAGTTCTCCACCAATTGTTTCGGTCCTGAGAGGAGCTCGGCGGTCGGACCCCTCCCTCCTTCTATCTCTCTCCCCTCTCTCTCCTCTGTCTCTCTTCCTCTCTCGCCCTCTCTCTCTCTCTCCTCCCCTTGTTGTGACAGAGCACACCTGCTTGATCTTGGCTACACGCGCTCCGAGTCCAATTACCCCATCGGCCCTCGCAGCCACTTCACAGTCTCATCCCCCCACTCGACTGGATTTTTGGGAGTCAAGCTCATCTCTTCTCTCTTTGTCTTGCTTCTACTGAGAACAGGTAAGTTAATCCTTCAAGTCTGAGAGGGGAGAAAAATATGAGTAAGATGGGTGAGGTCAGGAATTAGGTTTAACTTATTTTAAAGAGATGGAGAATAGTTTTAAGGGAATGGCTCCTTTTTTGACTGGATTGTGACTTTTTCATAAACACAAGCAAGTCAAACTGCTTGATTGACTTAATGATGATTAATGATGATTTAAAAGTCACGTTATTTGCTGATGATGTTATTTTATAAAGATAAGATTCCTAGTTTTGTTTTTGTATTTTGTATTAGCACTTGAGCATATGTTAAACTGGATTTGAGTGTGTTTTATTCACTTCTACACACATTCATGTGTTTTGTGGATATTCCAGATATGTTGCCAGGTCTTGTTCCCACAGCTCTCTTGGCTTTGTGATGAGAGACCTTAATCATTTCCAGTCCAATCTGCATACAGCTCAGTGAAAAGAGCAGCGGCTAGGGAAGGGGGTGTGGTAGTGCAGTTGATGCTGGTACCTCACTCCTCTGCCAAAAAACTTTTTCATCTGGCCCTACGTTAATCTCCCAAGTATCCACCACTAAGTGCCATGTGATGTTTTCAGCAGATTCTCAGTTTACAATTTCAGCTTTCAGTTTTTTAATGTGTTGCTCTCAGTGGCAATTTATCAAGTGTTTGGACACTTGTTTGTTGAATGTTTGGATGTAACCCATATGGAAGTGCATTCCTCCAGTTAGTTTTGTGAGTGCGTTAGTTGGAAAAGTGAACAAATTGTGTTAGCAGAAAGACAAGAGCGAGGGGAAGGCAGAAAAATCCTTATTCTTATTGTTTTGATTATTTGCTACCATCAGCAGAAAAGATCTTGATTTGCTCCATTAATTCATTCTTTTTCTGTCTTTGTTTAGCTTTCTTTCATTCTCTCTCTTTTTCTCTTTCCCTGTGGCATTTGAGCTGTCTACAAGCAAATGAGGAGGGGAAAAAAAGCTGAAACAACAATGAGGATTTCTTTGTGTTGATTCAGCCCATTATTGCTTGTCAAGACTTGGATTTGGAAAAGTTGTTTCTACTGCTTCTCACACTTTCCATTTCAGCAGTTCATTTGAGACTGCAACCAGACCCTTTTAACCCCAATCTCTTATCTGTCTGCTCCGCGGCCCTGTTTCTTCTCAATATGAACCTTCTCTGCCCACCGTGCCGTTTGCTGCTGTGTTTTCACAGGAGCAGAACAGGAACCAAATTGCTAGGGGCAACTTAAAGTGAGAGGCTTTGAAGAGGAGATGAAAAAAAAAAAGCTGTACCTGGCAACGCACAGTGCCATTAATCCCGTAATGGTACAGCTTCCTCTATCAAAGAGAGGTCTGAAGGCTTCCCGGCAAGCCACCACACAACTCTCAGCTAACTCATTACATCCTTTTTGCCAGCAGGGAAAAAAACCTAATAAGGCTCAGCTGCACTGAATTGAAAGAACCAGGGTGAAACTGAACGAGGGAAAAAGTGAGACAAACAAAATAGAACGAAAAGTGGGTCTTAGATTAGAATGGAGGCTAAACGTGGCACAAACACTGCACTGAAATACACTCGTATACACAGCGATGAAAGTACTTCACCAGGTCATACTTTTGAGTTGAGCTGAGCAGATGTTTAACATTTGAACCAGGAATGAGTGAACGGAAGGTTTCGAGGAGACAAGGCCCAGATTTGCACTCAGGGGCTGCATTTTTTCCATCTGGACTTCAACTCTCTGGTATTCCAGTGAGCAAAAAGGGGGGAGAAAGCCTTCGTGGCTAATGTCCATTCAATTCCATTGTTCTTTTGCTCTTTTTGACCCAGAGAGTTCCACATGTCAGTCTTTCTCGCCAAAGTTTTAAGGGTCAGACACAGAAAGAAAATACCATAAGCTATGGGAGAGACGCTGGGGAAGGAAGGAAAGAGCACAAAAAGGGAGGAGGAGATGGAAAGAGAAGAAAGGGAGAGAAGGTTGGGCAGTTCATCCACGTCTGTGCAGCGCAGACTGTTGATAATGGGACTGAGGTTGATGGCAGGCCAACAGCTCTTCTCATGGAACAGCTGAAATGTGGTTTAACCACTCGCTGGCTTTCTCATGCTATGGCTCCAGACACCAGGCGTGCTTCAGAGACATAAAGTGATCTTTCAATAATAGTCAAGACTCTGACACTTTTTTTTTTTCATAAAGAAATTCTATTGATTGTAGTGGTTGAAAAAGTGTCTTCGGCATTCGAAGCATGGATGGCTGTTTTCCAGACAAGACCGATTTGGCCTCACTCCTATTACAAGAATGTTTTGGC
Source organism: Centropyge bicolor (assembly GCA_037975185.1). Classification (NCBI taxonomy): domain Eukaryota; kingdom Metazoa; phylum Chordata; class Actinopteri; family Pomacanthidae; genus Centropyge; species Centropyge bicolor. The sequence goes on along the minus strand of JBBMOC010000004.1, from coordinate 7,211,349 downwards.
TCTGAAATTGTTTGTTGGCCGTGTCTTTGCATTTTTTTTCAGATACACATGTTCTTACTCACAAAATCCCCCCAATATATCAGAAATTTGTTGACGACCACCGACCCCTCACAGCACTGCCAAAGTCATTTTTTCACATTTGAGCATTATTATCTATCACGATAACGCACCTATGTGTTTATGCGACCACGTGTGAGGAGAGCTCAGACTAATTTGCTGATGGGTTAAAAAGGGCCACACGTGTTTTAAACGTCCTGTGGCCTTGTAAATACCTTTCAGTGATTCATTGCTGACAGACGCTCTGCAGAGGCAGACGAAGGCCTGTGGAGAGTTAGAAAGGAGGGAGGAGGTAGCGGACAAGGGTGGAGGGTGGGATGATAGTCGGTGTCTGCTTTATACGCTTATACCTTCATTGCAACATGATTTGATTTGCTGGGGAAAAAAAATCAAGACACCATGATGCTTAATATTCAGGTCTGTTCCTTTCATGCCGCAGAGTGAAAGATTTGTCAAGTTTGGGTGATTATGGTAATCGTTCTACGGGTATTGCATTGATTTTCTAAGCTTGAAGGTTTCAATGAAAGGCAGTGACAAAGAGGAGAAAGTGACAAAGCAAAGGAGGGAAAATTACTTTACTCCCTCATGCGAGCTTTGCTTCCTGTCTGGGAATCATTAGTAATGCTGGGGCCAGACTTGGGGGAGAGTGGAGGGAGGGAAGAGAGAGATGAGACAAAAGAGGGACACAGGGTAATTGACAAGGATGCCGCCGCCACAGGAAATGTCAACCTCCACCCCTTTTTTCTTGGTCAGGCACAGGATGATGAAATGCAGGTTTTAGAGGCACGAGAGCAGAAGATAGAGATGGTTAGTGTACCATCTACCACACGTCCTTTTCTGGGATGTGGTAGATTGTAAATCTTTTGAAAATGCAAAACTGTCTCACAGCTGCTTGTGCTTTTCACTTTTTGATACATCTTTTCTATAGCTACCATTGTTCCATGTTCCATTTCAACCGGCATCTGCTGACAATATAACATCCCTTTCAAACTCTTCCGAAAGGGAATGATTGAAGTTCTGAGTGAAATGACTTACAGATTCACATATGAACTTTCATGAACTTTCTTCACCAGTACATGAACATCCCCACCCAAAAGTTTCAGAAAAGTCACCATAGAGCCCAACATTCCTTTTTCAGAATTAGGTCAGATGCATCCTCCTCCATTCTGACACTGTTTGGTGAATGTCTCTTCAACATTGTGTGAACTTCTTTACGCCTCAGGATGACCTGTTTTGTTGTCCTTGTGCGTCAACATTTTGCATTTGTTTGAAGGTTTTTTACAGTGACAGTCTGTCTTGCAGGGAACTTGTGTACCATTTTTTTTTTTTACCACATTTGCAATGATTAGTGTCAGTCCATTTCTTGTGAATAAAGCCTGTCCCAATTTCATCCTGTAAACTGGCATTCAGCCGCACCACGACGTGATACTGGCCGTGTTCCCCAAATTAGGCCACACTGAACTGACGTAGTATGAAAAGAACTTTTGGAGAGAATAGTTTATAATTCAAATAAAACAGATGTTCCAACAATTGGTACCCCCAATACCCAAATATAAAAACTCTGCTATTCATAAATTATAGGACAAACACAGTCTGTCTGTAATAATTATTAGAAATAACTTGAGACACAAACCAAAAATTAACTGCAAAAATATATCAAAGTATCAGCTCAGCAATATATCAATTTTAGGAAAAGGTCATATAAATTCTGATCACGTTTTCTCTGCTGCTTGGCACTAAATGAAAGCTTTTGTAACATAATGGTTTGATTTGTCAAGGTGTGACCACCAGGATGCCTCTGAAGTGAAGATGATAAAGGGAATGTCTTTTATCTCAGAACAGCAAGTTGCATCTTCTTTGAGGGGATATTGATGCTGATGAGTTTGCATGGTCACATCATGTTCCAGCACGCTCTGTTGACGGCCCTCTGGGTTTAGCATGCACACATGCACAAGGAGCCTGTGTCGTGTGTTCAGTTGGTGTTCAGGTGTGTGTGTGTATGTGTGTGTGTGTGGAGGTGGAGGCATCCTCTTTGAGCAGGCCATCCTGCAGGGCCTGTGGACACTTCTGAGCAGACTGGTAATGAAAGACCCGATGCCTGGGGCACAGCAGGTTGTCTCATGCTTCATCTTCAGAGGTTCATTCAAGCTGGAGAAGCTGTAAAAAAAAAAGGCTTGAATTTCAGCTTTAAAAAAAAAGATTACATTTGACCATAATTCCTTGCTTTAAATTTAGAGTAACCTTCATGTTCACTGAGAGATCTTGGTTGACCATGTCCCCATTATTTCACCACTGTAATGTTGACACAGAGCAATAAATCTCACATCGTACAGCCCTCATCTCCAAATCCCAAATCCCCTAATTTAATGATATTAAATCCACTTATAGTAGTTTATTCTGCAGCTATGGTCACAAATTGTTAGTTAAAAGTCCCAAACAATAATCCTTGAAAATCCCTTGTGCTCCTTTTTCCTGGTTTTATTTCAAAATCTCATTTTAGTCTCATCACCAACAATTCCCGACCTGATTATGACTCACAAAGTAACCCTTGATTTTACACTAATTCTGAAGCCATTAAATGCTCAGGAGAGCTTAGGTTGAGATCATTCTCTTCTTCTTTTTGCATGTCTGGCTCACATTAAAAGCTGGTGAAATGTTTATGGACAAAGGTTGATAGATTGATGGCAGGACACAGGGAGGGCCGTCTGAAATCCTGCACCAATGCACATGTGCATGTATATCTGTTTATATGCTTGTGGCCACGGGTCAAAGCGGGGAGATAAGGTTCAGTAATCAGCAGAGAAACCTCTGTTATTTTGTCTGCATCGCTGTTCTTTCAAACTTTGCCGGTGCTCTGGCTTTGTAGATAGTTCTGAATGTTCCAGCCTGCATGAAGTGCCAGATGTGAAGAGTTCACAACACTAGCACCTCTATGAAAAGTGATAAACTGACTTTCAGATGCTTTCCAGTATTGACGATTAATCAATTAATGTATCATAGTAAGAGACAAGCCCAACCCATATCTGGAATCAAAACCGGATGAAAGAAACCATCAAAGACATCTATGAGCACTGCTTGACCCAAGAGTGCTTTATACCCTAAATCCAAAACGACGGAGGAATGCTGCAGCCAAGTCTGCAGACAAGGTTTTCGTTGGATTGAGCTTTCAGCTGCGCTTAGATAAGAGAGACTGACACAGCCAAGATTACTCAGTCTGTCGAGAAGCCTGGAACAAAGTGTCCCCTGGATCTACTGTATGTTCAGACCGGAGCTCTTTGTTTCAACGCCTCCTGCTGCAGCGCAAACTCCATGTTTCCAAGTGAGACAAAATGGCAAATGTTTTGAACGGAAAACTGCATCTAGACGCTGAACATCGTGTGACACAGTTCCAGGCTCTAAGTGCTGACTTATGAAATCACCCTTTTGAGTGTTTTTCAGGTTTTTCTGCTTCGTAGCAACAGAACAAGAGTGAAAAAGAAACTTTAAAAAGCAGAGCTATCTCATCCAACACGATTCCCTTCTGAATGGAAGTGAGCTCAAGTCTGGTCCTACTGTATGCAAGCACTGTAACCACTGGACTGAAGCTGTACAGTGTGTTGGCTGTTTTGTGGACAGGGACTATAATTACTGCTTGTGTTCAGAGCCGTGATCCCTATGACCTGGACCTAACCTGGATTTACGCTACATCAGCACATCTTTCTCTTGGTTTCTCTCCCATTGTGAAAGACAACTGATTTAAACCTGTGCATCTATTGCTCTGACTCACACATACAGTACAGATACCTGAGCACTTGCTTTCATACTTAAAAACACAAACTAATGGTGTATTCATACCTAAAAACTTGCAAATATGTGCTAAAATAACAGAAAGTAAACAAAGACACAGCACAAAAGCATCCTACACATCCTACACCGACCATAGAAACCAGCCTGGAGTCACTTTCAGCTCTGGCCAACTAATGGTTTTGGGTCAGTTTCATCATCCTGGTCATGATGCTCAGGTCAAGGTCCACTACAGACCAGCTGCGCCCAAATCATTTGTTAGCAGCTGTGGCTCAAATCCGCCCTTAAATTATTGTGGCACCAGAGGGAAGCAGTAACGTTTGGCAACACACATGACAAGCAGATTGCTGGGTCCTTGAGACTCTGCATGTGTGTGTGTGTGTGCTGATGTGTTAAAGGTCAGGGAGTTTTGTGGATCTCTACACTGTTTGAGAGAGGTTGTGTATGTGTCAACTGGGTTGTGGTTGTGTGTAGAAATAGGCGACTGCATAAGGCAGCAGGATTCTCCCAGTGAGTCCACTGGTACAGTAGACTGGACAAACCCACAAAAAATATTGACTGTTGACATGTCAGACTTTTCAATATATTCCCACACAACACATTTGAAGCCTGACAATATAAGAATTTAAATATTTAGACCTGCACTACTTTTGGAATAGACCCCTCTGGCTTGTCGCTTCTGACAAAGTAATATTGTACAATTTTCTCGTTTAGGTTCTTGTCCTTTCTCCTCCTGCCTAAAACTGACCAGTTAAATACCTTATTTGACCAACTTCCCTAAATTGTTACACCCAAGTGTTTAACCCTCGAACCCTCCACCTTTCACCTTTGCCCTTTGTCTCTCTGGACTTCAATCAGTAAGCTCTTTCACACATGCAATCTATCCCTGAAATGTTCAGGAACATTTCCTGCATGGGGTAGTCTAAACGGAGGCAGGGGGAATCTGCACATTTCAAGTTAAATGTCGGTATGAAAGCATTGCAGGAACAAGCAGGTAAAGGCTTATGTCTGTCTGACAAAAGACATTTTCATGTGGAGCAAGTTAACCAATCACAAGACTCTAAAAGCTGCAGCTCTTTGCCTCCTATAGCGCCTCAGTCTGTCCTCTTTAAATTTGTCTCTACTTCTGTCCAGTTCAACATCAACACTCTTAATGTTTCTTTTAATATATTGAATGCATGTCTCTGATTCATGGAGATCTGGTAACTTGTTAAATATAAAACAGATTACAATACACTACTGCTGAGCAACTATTCCTGCATTGCCATGGCACTTGTGAAATAGCATAAGACAGAAGTGTTCCTGAACGTGGCTGCACGTTTGAATATTGAAATCGACTTGGGATGCCGAGAGGGTTATCTCAGTAAATTACCAGAAACTATAAGAGGCTAATGTCTCTTGTTGTGTCTTTCTCATACTGTGTCCTTCTCTTGGCCTTTGACTCACTGCCACGCTGAAAATCTATTTTATGGGTATAGTAGTTTCAGTACTAATCATAGCTGGACTATTTTGAAAGTGTATCCACCCAAACCTTTGAACTGTGTCCTCTGGTCCTCCAGGCTCCCTGCTAGCAGCACCATGAGGTCAGCCTGTCTCTCTCTGCTCCTGGTCACCGCCTGCTGGGCCCTGCCCTTCCGCCAGTCCGGCTTCCTAGACTTCATGATGGAGGATGAGGCGGGTTCAGGTTTGCCTGATGGGACCCCAGAGCCAGGGCCCCCTGTCATGCCTGATGGACCCAAGTGCCCCTTCAGATGCCAGTGCCATCTGCGCGTGATCCAGTGCTCTGACCTCGGTAAGACAGGAAACCTCCTGGTTCATATTGTGTATAATCCCACACACTCTCAGCCCAAGTGTTTTAGTAGTAAATTAACGTAGAACTTGTATGTTTGAATTTATAGCTCCTGTAGTCTTGTTATATTTTTGCATATTTTATTATTTCTTCTATTAATATTTATGCATGAATATTTGCCTCATCACAAGTCCCCAGAGTCACCAGTCCAAAACCAAAAGATGTTCAATTGCACAAAAATATAAAACAGGGAAAAGCAATACATGCTCAAATATTTTAGAAACTGCAGGGACTGAGCTTCAAGCAAAACCGCAGTGTCAAAGATTATTATTGTTTTGCAGCTATTATACTTTAAATCTTCAATCTTCAAAACCAGCAAAGACAAGTCAGAAATATCATTTGTCAACAGTTCACATCCATTTTCTTCGTCCACTCCTCCATTTGGTGTTCTGGCCGCCTGGATTCCAAACAAATGAGGTCACTTTGATGGATGAGATGCTGAGATCCAATGGGTGTCTGCAGTAGTTTCACTGTACTTTTATTGTAGCAGCATTACTGCTTTTTAAGAGCAGAAAAAGTCACTGACTTTACAAGCCGTCTCCTCCGTCCACCCAAACCCACGGGGTCACTGGATCGGTATATTATGTCCTCCAGAGAACATGACACCCATGTTGATAACGTAAACGTACTTCACTTCCTGTTACAATTACATTATTTGCCCTCTCTGGGTAAATTGTTTTTTAAACAGTGGTGGAGATTAAAGGTTAGTCTGGGCATAGGAAAGTCCTGAAGAAATCCCAGATTTAACAAGTTCAAATGTTACTCAACAAGGTTGAAAGACCACAATTACTTTGACGGCTTTTTAATTCAGCACAGTCACAACAATTTACTCAATTGTCATCTTTGTTGTTTGGAGCTTGTCCACCCTGTTTGTCTCATCTGATGTATGGCGTATACAAGACTTTGAGTCATCTCACAAACTTTGTCATAGAAAAGTCCCGAACTTCATTTATTCTTGTGTATTACAGAAAAGTGCTTCGCTACACAGTTGGGTTTGATCGTTTTCTGGCTCTGCTTTTGTTTGGAAAGGAAGGGGCACAAGCTTCAAGGAGACAGATGAAGGAGGGAGGGAGAGACACAAACTGGGAGTGGACACACATAACCAGCTCATAACCAGCCTGGTTTAGTAAGCTTAAAAGGCTGAGACAGTGAAATAAAAGTTTATAGATTCAGGACAACAATGACACAAAGTGAAAAGTAGAAGCAGAGCATGAAGACAGGCAGGTGGCTCAATGGTCAGAGAGACAGACAGGCAGTCAGAGCGACAGACAGTTGGAGGGAGTGATGTTCAGGTTCCATTACATCAGTCCTCCAGCCGGGGCCCTTGTCAGCGGCAGCACTTTCCCGTGGAGAGACTCTGCTCCATGGCTGGATTCTCAACTCCTGCATGTTGGCCCAGAGCCTCCATCTGTTCCCCAGGCCTGCTGGCATCCACGCAAACACACTCACACATTTAGTCGCACACGGGATTAAAAGTTATACGTGCATATTTGGACACACACACCTGGGCAAGACAGAAAAGAGTTCACCATCCCAAAGCCCCCTTTCACTTCTGTAGATGTGGAGTTTGCAGCTGGCAGGATGACAGTATTAAGATTAAAGCCACACTCAGCAGCTTCTCTGATTAAATATTTATCTTTTATAAGTCGTGATTGTGTAAGGTGTAGTTAGAGGGCACATCACGTCTGTTCACACTTCTGAATGGCCGACCAGAAGATCCAAACTTACTCAAACCCATGAGGCAGTCAGGCCTTTGCTGAGGCAGCCAGATCAACTGGACTCACCCGGCCCCAGACAAGGAGAGGACGTTACATAAACACTGTCATTAGTGCTTGAAAGTGGTGAACAGTCCAGCTCAGTCCAAAACAATCACTTGATATCCCAGTCAGTTTGCTTTAAAATGGAGTGATTAATAGCGACTATAACAGTGGGAGCGAAACCTAAAGTCCCATTTTTCTTGTTCATTTCCTGCCAAGCAGCCATCGGCTGAAAAGTGAGATGCCGACCGAAACATGACATTTAAATTTCTACGCACTAGTCAGTTCATGTTATTGTCATTGCCACATTGAGTTTTATTACACTGCTAATCATTTTCTTTATTATTTGTCTGAAAAGCTGTAGTGTTGTAGTTCATTTGTCATCAAAAGCTTTCTTTGCTCTCTGTTGTAAGGGCAGTATTTTAACCAGGTGGTTTTATTTCAATTTTTTTTATTTAAAAAATTTAGAAATGAAGTGTTGATTAAATGCAAAATATTACATCACAAATGAAATTGCAGTGCAACCATGTTAAGATTTGAGACCGTGATGTATAATCATTTGTGTTTTTCACCCATTTTTCTCACAGGAATCATTTTTCAAGCTGTGTTTCTCACGATAAAACTTCACCAACCTTCTTGCATCAGCAGCAAATTGGATGCATGAGGATGTAAAATCTGGGAAAAATTTTGGTCTTAAGGCTTCTTTTAAAAAACAGATCTGAGTGTTAGTCTGCAAACATCTGTAAAAACTGATGAACCCTTAACTTTACATGTTTATATGACACATCTTGACAGCTTTAACAGACTGTTAGACTGTTTACAGTTCGGCATTCAAGTTATTTAGTTTTCTATAAAGTTGAGTTTCTTTGCGAGAGCCAGATTGAAAAAAAAAAAGGATATTCCAGTCAGAAACGGAAAAGGCTGAGGTAGTCTAACTTTTGGAGAAGAACAATAAAAAACAATGTGTGTGCAAGTACAGAGGTATACAGTGTGGTGCTGTAATGATGGAGGTGACCACAAACAGCTGTGATGGTTTGTGGGTCATCAACTGCTGAGTTGGAAATGCTGACAGCAAAGCAAACCTCGCTGGAAGCAGTGTTTGGGTGACTGAACAGAAGTCGCCACAAGCTTTTAGGACAAAATGTGTCCAGACATACGTGTGTGGAGTGTGTAAGATTCTTTGTTAAACAGTTTATTGTACGCCGTGTCCTCTGAAATGTAAACCACCCATTTCTGAATGTATTTGACTCCCAGCTGTCTTCGCTCATTTAAAAAAAAAAAAAAACAGTCCACTCAACCAAACAGTCTGTCACTGTTATTTCACAGATGGCATTTTTTATGTCACACCAGCCGTGACGTGCCACAGTAAAGTCCAAGTAAAACGTTTTAGCGTGAGCTCAGTGTCCAGGTATGCAGTCGCTTACTTTCTCCAAAGGAAATTTGTTTTAAGGTCCATTTCCACCATATGTGCCTCAGAGCACATCAAACAGTTATTTGGTCCCTTTGGAATGTCACCATAAAACCAGCTCTGCTCAAAGTTCCTGTCATTGAGACTTTATGTAGCGTGCTACGTTGACAAAGCAGACTTTGTTTTTTCAGCGTGTCGCTACTGTAAACTCAGTTACTCCTTCCTGATCATCCGCGTTTGATTATCTGTCTCTTTATGTGAGTGGAGTCCATAACGATTACGAAGATCTTAAGGTCCCTGAAAACTTGGGGCTCAAATCTACTTTACTTCCCCAAAGTGTAAAATATTTACAACTGAATAAACAACAACCAAAGTTTAAGTTCAGAAAAAAACTTCCTTAGTTAGTATAATAGTTGTTCGCTGGAGATGCTCAGGATCGTGTGGGTGTGGTTTGATTGGATTTGACAGACACTGCTAGCAGCATAAACAAACAACCAAACAAATGTCACGTTGCTAAACTCTGATTGTTGCAAGGAAACGTCTGACGTCACCTTTTTCCAACGGAGTCCCGTCCAATTTAAACCAATGATAAAAGAACAGACAAAAACAAAAACAAAACTCAAGTGAAATCACCAAAACTGCTTGGAAGCACCTTAATGGGAAAATATATTTTCACTCCCTTTACCACACAGTTGTCCTTCTCTAACCATGGTCATGAAGACGAATAGGTATCCACTTCCTGTTGAGGTCAGAGTGTGGTTAACCTCTCATCGCCAGAACCGCAGCTGTTGTCCCCTCAACTCAAACTTTGCCATCATCCATCAAGCTGACATATTTATTGCTCTTCTGTATGATTCTACCCTTCATACCCTTCATCTAATTAAACAATGTCTCAAAAATTCCCCATCAGGTCTGAAGGCAGTTCCTGGGGACATCCCAGACGACACCACCCTGCTGGACCTGCAGAACAACAAGATCACTGAGATCAAGGAGAATGACTTCAAGAACCTCAAAGGACTTCATGTAAGACGCTTCATTCCATCTGTAGAGCTTCATGTCTGTATTATTTTTCAAGTTATGTAATGTGTTCTTATGTAACCATAGCACAAACTCTAACCCTTCTTCGGCATGAACCCTTGATGATCCACATGAGGAAACATCTTGTTTTCAAATATTTCATTAATTATCAGGCCGTTCCTGAATCATTCTCCGCGTGTTTCTTAAAGTAAATACCCCAAAACATGGACCCTACTTCACCTCCCTCCACAAAACTTCTTCATCCTCCTCCATGTCACCACCCATATTGCTCTTTTCCTCCCATCTTTACCATCATTACTCCACCACCACTCCCCCAGTCACCAGGTGCATGGAAACTATTCACCCGTAGGCCCTACACCCTCACGCCTTCAAACTCCTCCAACCCTCGCAATAAATACCTCTGTCTGTGACGGCCGGAGCTGTTTCCACTGCAATGTAACCGGCCTCTTAAGGGAACGGACCACATACCTCACATTGCCTTGTGTCTGCTTACATGAGAGCAGAGATTCCTCAGAAAATGCATCAGGGATGACTCCTAAGTGGACATGAACTTGGCCTCCATCTTGACAGCGCCGGCCGGAGTATCTAACATCTGCTGAGCTCAAAATGTCTTGTTTTCATAAGTTCTCATCAGGACAGTACAGGGTTTTTTTTTTACTGTCCCTTGGTGCATTTGTAGCAGTGAATGTTCCTGAGCGGACAAAAACAGTGAAAGTCACAAAGGTGTAAAGTTTCAAATAAAGTTCAAAATCCATAACAAAAGAACGTTAAACGCTGATGTGAATTTAAACAAGAACAGACTTCTGCAGTGAGTTCACAACCCTAGAGTTCTGTGTGGAAAAGCTCCAGCAGCAAGAATAAAAATTTATATTTAACACCAGTATCTCATCTCCCCGCTGTTCTTCCTCACAGGCTCTGATCCTGGTGAACAACAAAATCACTATCATCCACGCCAAGGCTCTGAGCCCCCTGACCAAGCTGCAGCGTCTCTACCTGTCTAAGAACATGCTGAAGGACATGCCCGCCAACATGCCCAAGAGCCTGCAGGAGCTGCGCATCCACGAGAACGAGATCACCAAGATCAAGAAGGCCTCCTTCCAGGGCATGTCCCATGTCATCGTCATGGGTATGAGAATGAAAAACACAGCTATTTATTTGGATTGCATGAGCAGGTTAAAGAGGTGTGACAATGGATTGCACATTTAGCAGTAGGTCGCAACTGTGGAGGTATGTTTGTGATCTTGTGGATGGCTGCAGTTCAGGATGGAAATATTTACCTGGAGTGAAACCAGTGTTTAAATGTAATAATTCTACAGTCCTGACTGAAAAAAAAAGAAAAGGAAAATAGGCAAAACAAGGTTGACATTTTTACATATATACAGACATTACATGCGGCATGCATTTGAGAATATATTGAAATGTATATGCAGATATAAATTCAGTTTTCCAAGGCAAACAACCCACTCCACTGGTGAAAACACAGTGCTTGCAATCACCCAACCTTCCTCAGGCCACACTGGTGCTCTGTACCAAAGAGCTGTACCAAACTGTGGCCTTCACTGAGGAGAATGTAAACAGTCATTTTATCCAGACGATTTATTTATTGGTCAGGTAGGGACTTTGCGTGGGAATGGTAAATCTGATTGATTTTCGTTTGGAAAGACCAGAAGGAAAGTTTTCTTCATGTCATTTCACTGTTGAGACAAGATTTACACAACACGGTCTGGAAGCGATGAGACTGCTACAGACTGTGGCAGCCTGTTAAAGCACGATTACACAAGATACAGTACGTCTTGTTTTTGTTTTCCACAGAAGAATCACAGATTATGCGCCCTTCATCCTCCTCCTGCTCCACTTTTAACTTTGACAACTCATCTCTGACTTGTAAAACTTCCTGTTCTGCAAATTAAGACGCGTCATTCTGTCATTGCTCAACTAAACTCAAAGTGTGGATTCAGTCACTTAAAATGCGATGATACGAGACTTATGATCCGTGACAAATCAGGAAATCTGGCATGGAAAAAGGCTGGGTTGCAAACACAAGCTATTCTCTTGCCAAAGACTTTGTTTACTCATGACTCAGCTCTATGTTCCCGTAACACACCAGGAGAGGAATTAACTTCGTAGACGTGATCAATTACTGCTGTTCTGTCTTTCTTTCTGCCCTTTGAATCCTTTTTTCATTCATTTTTTTCAGAGCTTGGGTCCAACCCTCTGAAGAGCGCAGGAATCGACGCCGGTGCTTTTGCTGACCTGAAAAGGGTTTCTTACATTCGCATTGCAGACACTAACATTACAGAAATCCCCAAAGGTGAAGCTCTGATATTTCTTTCCACAAATAATTCCTAAAGAAGGGAATTTGACTTAATCCAAGTTTGATCCAGTCAGGCTCAGCCAAAGACAACCATCGTCTGTCAAATGAATGCACGCTTGGATTCAAGTCTGCAGCAAAATACTGGGCTCGGTGTGAAAAATACACCCAAACTGTGCTACATAATAATTCAAAACTAGCCAGGGTGGAAACTTATCTAGTGTATTTAGTAAAATGATACCTGGAAAAAGGATCTTTTGGATAAGATGTGGAAATAGCCACTCCTTGACGCAGTAATTGATCTGCACTTTTTCAGCTGAAATTGAACGTTGCAAATTGCTAACTATCTGTTTCTAAGTAAAAGTGGCTCCATAATGTCATATAAGCTTTTAAGGTGGATGTTAGTCAAGTCATCACTGTGTTCATGGTGGTAATCAGAATCTTGTGGGTTGCCAGGTCTGCCCAGCTCTCTCTCTGAGCTCCATCTGGATGGAAACAAGATCACGAAGGTGACGGCTGGAAACCTCCAGGGCCTGAAGAACCTGGCCAAGTAAGAGGAGTTACAATTGAATGAATGAATTCAGCTTTATATTTGTAAAATCAAGATACTTCCTCTCTCAAAAGTTATATAGTGTCGCTTTAAAACTCCCATTTGGAAACATTAGAGTGTCCATTTCTCATTCAGTTTATTTTATCTCACAGTTTTTCATGTTGTTTTTTTCTCTGGGTTGACTTCTATTAGCTTTACTTGGAACGCAGCTCTGGTATTACCGTTTAAGTGATTTACTGTATAACAAAAATCTAAAACCTAAACAGTGTTTTTTGGATAATCAAAATAACTGGTTTGCCCAAAAAATGTGGATACACTGTGTTGTGTGTGAGATTGTGCCAAAGATGGCATACCAAACTAGAACAAAGAACACTTTGATGCAGCAGCAGTATGTTGGAAGGGATATGAACGAACAATGTTTTTTTTCCATTTGCTCATAATTAAGAAATTGACTGAGAAAGTAATGACCTCAATGACATGTGTGTATTATTTAAAGTATTTTCATTTCCTCAGCTCCGCCTCTTTCGAACTGCATCATTAGTTAATGATTTTGGCAGCCGCAGGCAAACGTTGATGTCACTATGTTGGTTTCTCCACTTGTGCAATTTGTACTTTGTGTTCCTGTTCTTCTACACATTTGCACATTTCCATGTCTCATATTACCTGCTGATTTTTTCCTGCAGGCTGGGTCTGAGCTACAATGAGATCAGCTCTGTGGAAAATGGCACGCTGGCTAATGTCCCCCACCTGCGAGAGCTGCACCTCGACAACAACGCTCTGACCAGCGTTCCTCCTGGCCTGTCCGACCACAAGTACATCCAGGTACACATTAGTTTTATTAACAGAAAAACACGACGCACCTTCATCTCAATCCAGGTTTGATGATCACAGGAAGACTGTTGTTGCCACCAGTTAGTTCCAGCAAATTACCTCTGCTTGAGCGTTATAGTTGTGTTTCTCATTTTCCCACAGTGTGATCACACACAGCTCTTTTTCCCTGATCCAAACTGTGTTGGAAAAGTTTACTCTGATGCATTTTTGCATTTGGCTTGTTTAGGTTCCCACTGCCCGATTATAAGCCAACCAAGGCTTCCATAACAGAAGTCACATGGATTCGTTTAGTTTGTTTATTGAGTAAAGTGTTGGTAGCTTGTCATACTATAATGTTGCAGATTGTATCAATAGTTGGCATTGTAAACAGATTCAAGCTCAGGAACATTAACTTCAGCATGGTGTCAGTTTATGTCACCATTTTATTGGACTTGTGCTGCATCAATCCCATCCTCATAAAAGCTTTTTGAGGTAATTTCCTTTTCTTGGTTGGGATTATTTATTCACACCTAATGAAATGCACACCTGTCAGCCATCTTGTTGCAGTTATGAGCGTCCACATTTTAATGGCAGTGTCCTTCGCAGCCATAACAAACCAAATTACAGGAAGAAATTACCTAGAGTTTGGGCAAATAGCACCCAAAAAGCTGTTGTGCGCAGTTTGTGCTAAATTGAGGTTTCTCCCAGTCGTGCCTACCTACTGGAGCACTGTAAACAAAATAAAGAAATGAAATGAATCAAATTAAGAAATAAACTATAACATTACAAATAGAGTTTTCATTTTAGACACTACACACCCAGAGGAACTTAATGAGGTGCTTCGTTTCATCTTTTAAATATTTTCAGCACTTTTTGTCCTTCTGTCCTTCACATGTTCCACTGTATATGATGGAAATTGTAATTCATTATGACTTCATATAGTTTGGTGTTTGGGGATCTAGCGGCTTTTGGAATCTGTAATTAGCATTATGTGTCTGCTCCAGTGAGTTTGTGGCACTCCCCTCCTTTTGTTCTTATTCCCTCTCATCCCTCTCACTGCTGCATGACGAGGGCGACTCTGATCCAAACACAATGCATAGCTTCATAATTGTTTTTAGCCACACTTATATGCTTTTTTATGTGCTTTTGTTTTCAATATGCATCTGTTGTAAAGCTGTACTGATTCTGAAGCATCGAGGAGCATCAGCTGTTTCGGAGTACGATCACACAGGAAGTCTTTTCCCCCACTGTTTTTAGTTAAACAGAAAATGAAAAAAGATCAATTCGGCTTTCTTGAGCTGTTATTATTCATTATTATCTTCTTTATCAGCTCTATTTTGGAAAACACTAAGTTGTTGCCATGCACATCCCGCTCAGCGACTGAAAGCTGTCATTATTTAAATCCCTTCTCTAGGTGGTCTACCTCCATGTCAACAAGATCGCTTCTGTGGGAACAGGGGACTTCTGTCCTCCTGGCCTCAACAGCAAGAAGGCCATGTACTCTGGCATCAGCCTGTTCAGCAACCCTGTGCCTTACTGGGAAGTTCAGCCAATCACCTTCCGCTGCGTCTTCGACCGCTCCGCCATCCAGCTCGGCAACTACAGGAAGAAGTAGAGCGCCCCCCGCGCTTCTGCGAGGAAGTGTGTGTTTGTAAATGAGTGTGTGAAAGTTTTGTAAGCGTGCGTGTTTGACCACAGCCCCACAACACTGACCCCTACCAACACTGCCCCCCCCCTCAAACGATGATGTCATTAATCCACGCGCTCATTTCAAATCCTTAGTGGACATGGACCTCAAATACAACATATCATATTCAATATTTAGCTTCAAGGTTGGTGCAACAGTAGTACACACAGCTTACAGCAAACACCAGCATACTATGGTGAAGCTCTCACACACTTTCATAGAAGCAGTTAAGCATTGTTGTGCAGAATATGTGCAATTCATTCAGTGGGCAAATTGAAATTCAGAGGCGATCCCTAACCAAAAAAAGATTTGAAATCTCACTCAGTGGAAAATGTTATTAATTCAAGTTTGGTAAACTTTCTCAACCTTTAGCCATTGTATGAATTATAAGGAGCTGGCCTGTAGAGCAGGCAGCAAGGGGTTAACTTGTGTTTTACAATACCTTTAACAACTGGTATACTAGAATGTACTAGATATTACCTGTGTACTAGGAATAGAATTCAGAGTGTAACACTACCACGCTGCACTCCTTGAAAGAACTCCAAGTTTCTATTTGTATTGTATTCAATTCAAGTAGAGATAAAAGCAACCGTGACTTCTATCACATTGTGATTTCTTGTGCTTACTTCAGTGTTGATTTAGTTCTGGGTGTTTTCTTCATCACATTTCGTCCCTTGTTCCTCTGCTAGTGTATGTTGTTCCATAAAAAAAAAAACAAGGTGAAAATAGCTTCTAAAAAAAAATGTAGAATAAACCATATATGTTTTAAACAGAAGCCATTCCCAAAGATTTATATGCATGCTCTTATTTGTTTCCTTTCAACTTGAACCTGGTGCTTTCTGGAATCTCTTGTTAATGCGTGTATGTTAATTTTCTCCATGTTTCCCTGCCCTTTATTTCCTTTTTTTGAGAGTCAAGAGAAATTGGCGGTTGCATGTGGACCGGCATGCCCACTGCAACCATGTTGGTGTGAATGTTGTATGTATAGACGCTGTATATAAATGCTGTATAAAAACCTCTCATCGCTTAAAGGCACAAGCACTTACCATAGCTCAGACTTAATATATCAGCTACAAAGGTGTTCTTCTTTTTTTTCCCGGAGCAGGGGCTCCAGCTAAGGTGTCCTGAACAAAATAAAAATACTAATGGAAAAAGTAGCTGTTTTTGATGGATGTAATGAGCAGAAATTGCATTATTATATATAATGTGCATGGAAATTTGTATTCCTGGACACTGGATGGCGCTGCAGTAACTACAGCATAAATACAAAGAGGGCAGCTTCCTGGCAAACAAGGTCAAGAGGAGGCACAGGTAAAGTGGTAAAACAGGTGAGACATTTTCACAAGTACAAAACACATTAACATATCAATGATAGAAAAACCAGGGTCAAAGGTCGCCTTGGTTGATTGGAAGATTTTCAGATGTTTAGAAAATGTGCAGCTTTTATGAAATATTTAATGTTAAGTTGTGGTAAGGAAAAATGCACATGAACAACATTCATACAGAAAGTTTCTTGTAACATTTTGATGGATAGGTGTCTGCCCAGCTGATGGCTGCTTTTTAAAACACTCTGGCTTTAAACATCATTCAGCCTTTTCAAGAAGTCATCAATCACTTTGACTTTTATCAGACACTTTATCCGGTTTCTTTCTCTTGTCATCTGGCAACAATGAGTCGCACAGATGTTACAGCACACAATCGAGAGCATACTGTACTCAGGATATGAAATTCATGTGTCCTTCCTGTGGGAATAGGTGTGTCTTAGCTACTTTTTTGGCTTAATTAAAACAACATTCTAAATCAAATCAATGACAGTGTTATAGATCCAAGTTTAAAATGAACTTTTTAAAGAATCCATTTAGTCCCATCAAGGCTTTGAAAACTATGTTTCATTAAAAAAAATGAATTATATTACCACTGGGTGACATACAGGACTTGTTCCAAGTGCACTTTCCCATCTATGTTCTCTGTTCCCTCCTCCTGTGAAGGGTTCAGGGAACTGGAGCCATTTGCAGGATGTACTGGCCAAGAGTCAGTGTACATTGCATCACAAGATGTACTGTATACATTTGCAAGACACGTATGCATCTATATATACAAACAGACAGACAACGTATTCAGTTTAGAGTCTCCAGTCCACCGTGTCTATGGTTTGAGGGAGGAAACCAGAGCCCCCAGAGGAAATCACACTGACACAGGCAGAACATGCAAACTCCACACAGACCAACAGGTTCGATATTAGACTTTTCTTGGTGTGGGGAGACAATGAGCCATCGTACCAACACATCCAGGTCCCATGGTGAGTGAAAACAGTTTGGCAGAGGGTCTAAATGCAGTTAAAAAAAATCAAACTTATGGTAGATTGATTTGCTACCCATGCAGCCTCCAACTTGTATTGATGGGTTTTGTGGACTGAGGGTAAAAGAAATATTTTCACAACAACCATTTCTGGCCTCAGAGCCACCAGTGATTTATAATCCCTCAGTCATTTAAGAGACTCTAAAGGGAATATTTGGGTTAAAGCAAAGAGAAATGGAACTCCCTTGAGACTCCTGCCTCTGGAAGCAGGTTGAACAGGGTCTAATGATCAGTGCTTATAAGAATCTGTTCATCACTTTGTGTTTTCATGATATTATTTTGTATTGAGACATTGTATTGAAACAAAATAAGTGAAAAAAAAATCACTGCATTACTTCCACCAACTCTTTAACTTAACACACACACCTGGACCAACCACACAATTGTCATTATCATATAAGCAACAACAAAAATGGTAAATGTGAGATTAAGTGGAAATGTTGTTTGGAAAATGGGCAAATGACTAGTTTAATTTGTTTCAACACCATCACTGACAAACTATGAATGTAGTTTGAACTCGGACTCCATAGAAAACTCCTTCACTTAAAATACTTTGTGGAGTTAAATTACAAATATTGAAATGCCAAAAAAAAGAAGCTATGAAATAAAAGAACATTTGGGAGTTATGACTGGCCCAAAAACCTCCCTCTCTGATATGACTTGGGTCTTGGGTTGTGTTTTTTTTTTTTTTTTTCAGACAAGGACAGACTGAAAAGCATCAGTGTTTGAGAGCTGGCGCTCATCCCAGCACCTCAGAGTCCGTTCAATACAGCAACATGAATGTACTTCAATCTGTTGCCCCCATGTGGTGGTTATTAGTACAGCACGTTCTACTATTTGTCTCTCCCCCCTGCAACACACACATGCATAAGTATGGTGCAACCTGATCTCCTGAACAGACGTCTATCTCCTCCACCATAAGCACTTAGACTTATTGCTTTAGGCCCGTTGCCAGTATTTATGTGTGCTGGTGCATGTGGCCTGAGATGTTTGTGTGTGTGCAAGGTTTCAATTCCTGTGCAAAAACCTTGAGAAGAAATAGTTTTGTTGTCTGCAAATGTTTCCATCGAACTTAATTCAGAGCATATTTGCACATATGCTCATGGCTTAGTGTGTTTTCGCATGCACATGTCAGTGGTTGCATAAGCACCACAAAGCAGGCGCTTTACCTACACACACAAAGTAACCTGAGCTGCTTCACCATGTCGAAAGCAAAGACTGGTGAGATCCTGCTGAAACGCAGATGTGTCACAGATTTATGCAGATAGTTCCCTCCATCTTCAAATGCAAACTTAATCTAATGTCGCTACATGCAAACACCTGGGTTTATACGTGTCTGAATACCTGCAGTATGGTGCTAAATTCCTCCTGTCAACACCACAGCAATGTATAATTATAGTGACATTGTGTATGAAAACGATACACTTTAGCTTGTGTAATTTACACTATATCCCTTAATTCCTTAAAGTGATTGTAAGAAAAGGTGGTTTGTGTGATACAGGTAGGAGATTTAAACATAGAGAAATAGAGGTCTGTTGTGTTAAGCAGAGCCCGTCCAGTCCTGCCGCACATGTGAGCCCATGAGAGACAAGGTGAGAGAATGATTTGGCCTGCCTGGGGATGAGTCTCTGGTTTAAGCACAGTGCTTACCACATGGCCGCGTGGTAGGAACAGAAGGTGGTGTCTGGGTGCTGTCTGAGATTTTATTAGAAGCCTCTGTGTGTCTGTGCCAAGAGGTCCAAGAATATCCCTGTTTGCTAATATGCTTGCTTGGATTTCCATCTGCGTACCTCTGTCAGAGCATGTGCATGTGTGTCTCAGGAGTTGTAAAGTTTTTTTTTCTTTGCCCATGTGTTCTTATTCACAGGTCGATAATAAATGTGTCCGTGTGGGGTGTTGACAAGGAAGAAAATCCAGGGAAGATGGTTTGTACTGCACTTCTGTCACGTCCCAGCTTTTATCTCTTTTGTTTCATCTATGATATATTTATCCAGCACTGACTCACTCGTCCTGCACATCATGAAGGGAGGCAGATGTTTTTCACTGGAAAAAAATCAAGCCCTTCAGTTAAAGTCATGGGATGATGATGTTTTCTTTAAAGGTGTAGAAAAGATAAAGGTTCATTTTAAGACGTGACCATATGAACTTTCATGCATGTTATGATATAATATAACAAATACTGCATAGGGTCAGTTTGGGCTAAATAAAAATCTCAATCTCCTGACATCACTAACATTTCTGAAAGTACCTGATAGGGCAGAGGATGCGAAAGCAGGCCTCTCATTTCTACCCAGCAATCGTCTAGTTTCCTGACTATCTGGTGGCAGCCAGCTTGTAATTAAGCTCCCTGAGTAGGTTGAAAGTGCTGTCTCCAACTTTATGTTAACAGCTGACTTGTTCTAAAACAAGAACTCTGTGATACTATATGCTATCTTCAATATGCATTTGATGGCAACATCTGGATAGTGTACTAAGAGACTGAGGCTAAAACATTCTCACCAGTTGACCAACATAGGACACATGAAATTATAAAGAAACATTAATTCTTGTACAACAGTGTTGTCTCACATTCTGAAGGTCAATACTAATAAAGGTTAAATGAAATATATATATATATATATATATATATATATATATATATATATATAGTAGAATTTCCAATGTTTAGAAACAATATTTTGCTGTGTATAGCATGAATGACCCAAAAACACCTGTTTGGATCATTCCACAGGTAAACAGGTTCATTGGTAACAGGTGATAGTATCATGATTGGGGATGAAAGGTTCATGCTGGAAAGACTCAGTCGTTCACAAGCGAGGATGGAGAGAGGTTCAACACTTTGTCAAACACTGGATTGTATAAAGGATATGACTACATGGACTCAGGAACACTTTGTCAAACTGCTGTCTGTAAACACAGTTAGTTTCCAAATGGTCCTGTTTTTTTACACAGCACACCATCTTTTTTGCACTCAGGCTTGTAACTCCTCAGGAACCCAGACCTCTGACCTTTTTGTTTAAAGTTGTCATCCATCACTTTGCATTATTACAAGGATCCAACAAAATTACTGTGATCACACAAATAAAAACAGTGTTAAAAGCCAGTGTGAACACACTTTAGGGGAGGAAGCAGGGCTGACTAAGCTAAATGTCGAGATGTGTGTTTCACAGCCTCCACAAGATCAGTTTAAAACACAGTTAACCACCCCTCAAAGAAATAAACATTCTGAGCAAGTTACAGATGACGGTTACAAGGTGGACTATGTGTGCACCATCTTTTCCTTTTATCTGAAGGTTTAGTATAAAGTTTATGTCATGAAGAAAAAAATAGATGTCCTGAGCACTCCTATGTTCATGCATGTTCATTTCAGCCATAAAATATCAAAAAGAAAGTCCACAAGAATGAACAGCTTCCTGTCAGCCAATTCCCCAAGTTGAGGATGAATTCATTTTAAACATTTGAATCAATACTCAGAGGAGGAAAAATGCAGCAGCACCTTTTGTGTTACCGGAAATTGTAAGAGACAGTTAAAATGACATAATATCTTCAAGAATACAGCGTTACTACTGATGACTTTCATGCATTTCCTGCTTTGTTGATTAGTTTAAATTATGGCCAGAAGTCGGTCTGAGCTTCCCATTTTTTTCCATTGTGGAATATGAAAAACTCCAGATGACTGAAACTAAAAATGAGACACCACATGAGAGAAGCAGTCTGTGTTTGTGTCTGGTGCTAACTCATGATCATGGAGAACCTGTCCATGGATAGTGGAGTGATATTGTGCAATTGCACGGTCACCATCTAAAACCTCTAAGCCACCCCAGGTTATGTATTGTTTTCTTACTACCAGCAAACCAACACTGAAACCACAGTCATTTAATTCAATATGAAATACACTAGTTAATGTAGCTTTAACTTGTGTCAGTAACATTGCTTAAGGAAGTGCAGGCCTTCTTGCAACTGCTGCTAAGGTTAAAAGAGCGAACAAATGAGGGGCTACAAACTGCATTTGCAGAATACCACTTTGACTTTTGAAAGAAAAATATAATGGATCAAAACAAAAAGGTGATGCATCAAATCTATCTGGGTCAGCTACTCAATATGAGAAAGAGTTGTGTCTGTTTTAGTTGTTCCATATTCTGTATGTTTTCTGTCCATTCTGCATATACTGTGCCTTTGGATTTCCTCAGTGAGCTACAATAGGTGTACTATCCATGGATCTACATTCTAGTATAATTCATTACTTGGCATCCCTACAGGGAAATTAAACAAGTTATGGCCGAGTACAAACAAAGTATTAGGAAAACAGTGTTGAAAGCCAATGTCTGCCTCATGCTCTCATATCCTTTCCATTAGTCCAGATGGCAGACATCAACAAGGAGTAGAAGCACAGTGACTAAGCACAATGACAAAATGTCTGTTTTCCAGCCTCCACTGTGCAAACAGTCTGGAACAGCTTAAGTCTGCGTTCACACAGAAAAACATTCCCGTAACAAAGGTACAACCACACCAACCTCGGAAATAAATATTTTGGGTAGTTTTCTGATGAAAGGTTCAAATGTCATTTGTCACGTCATTTGTGCACATTAATTAGTGACTCAACAGTTTGATAAAGGATTAAATGTGGATTTTGAGAGAGAATTATCACCCACATATCTGCAGCTCCCCTCAGCTCTATGGTGCATTTTAAAGTCATTGTTATGGTTTTATGGCCCACAAATTTCCTGTCTTGGTTCAGCCTCACTGTTCTCATCAGCAGTTTCCAGTAGTAGTAAACAGCTTTATTAGCAAACAAAAACTATGCTACCTGCCTTGCACGAAACAGACACATGTCACAGATCTGTGGCCTGATCGCTTGAGGAATTAGCTGAACTAAACTGCAGGGCATGTGAGTTTGAGCTTTCCAGTCTGGAGAAAAGAGAGAACTGTTTAAAAAGACCCTTAATGAGCCACCTGTGCTGCATGAGCCTGTATGACACCAGGTGTGGCTCATTAACTGTAACGAAAGACTGGCCACACATTTAACTTGGCCCTCTACTATTTTTTCACTGGGCAGGTGGCATAATGCAATACTGTGTAAGTGTATATTCAGGGTTACATATTTGAAAGTGCAACTTTTTTTTTTGCTGAATTTGGAGACATATATTCAACAAATCATTAACAGCCTGCAGTATCCAGCAACATTGTGCACCAGTTGGTTGTTTAATGGAGAGTTCAGGCAAATCTGGAAATGTTACATGACTATTTCAGGTGTTTGTAAAGGCAGTCATTATAGACAAGCATAACATAACATAACATATAACAAGCCTTAATTCACAACAAGTTATAAATAATAGAGGACATGAAGTCCATTGTTCTTGCTGTTCTAGCACCCCATTAGATTTGAGTCCAGGCCTTCTAATCGTTTTATTACGTAGCTTGGGTTTAGTTGCCAGCGAGCAGCAATTTAAAATGAGGGAGCTGAAAGCTGCAGAATGGGGTGTTAATAATACTGCCAGTTTACTTACTTGACAGAAAGCCATATCATTAAGAAGGAATGATTTATGCATGTGTTTCCAACATATGTTGCTCAGTTAAAAAATAACTTGGACAGCACCAGATGACTTTACAGGGAGCTTTGCTTTCTCATGTTTGACACGTCTTCAGTACACTGACTGTCAGCTCTGAAGCAGGTTTCAACTCAGGGTTTAGAATTTACTCTAGTGTTTACCTCTTTGTCACAGTGTGTGGCTAACTAGAACCAATAATCAGCAGGGCCACGGTGCTCGAGGATCACCACTGTAAGAAACTTTAAGGACTATGATTAATGCATGCAGGTTAAAATAAACCCAATATCACTACACTTTGGTTTGTTGTGTTTAAACAAAACCAGAAAACATTTTAGGATGTGATCATCTTCACAGTATGATCAAATATGACTTGATAACATGAAAGAACTAAAAACCCAGTGAGTTTCAATGTTCACAAGGTTTTCTTCTTCATTGCTTCTCAGTTGACTGAGCCCATGTGTTAAGTTACTTGTCAGGGCACTAAACCATTGACCCAACAATACTAATGGCTTGCTCACATGGCCTCTGGGGCATCTACTGTGACACTAAAGTCATCTATCACTGAATGTCAACAGTGACACACGAGTGAGTGAAGGGAGTTATCTCTTATTCAGAAACAGAGCTCTCAAGACGGAGAGAGATGGATCAGATAGAGAAAAAAGAAAGCTTCACTGAATACTGCAGAGGGAGGAAATGGTTGCAGGACATTTTTTGTATCATAACAAAATCTGAGATGAAGTTTGCTCAGATGACCGACTGTTGGAAATTGCCACTTGTTTTCTCATTATGGAGGTTCTGAGATGCTTTGTTTACCTGTGTACTTAAATGACAAACTGATTGTTTTGGGCTTCATACTGTTTCCAATCACATTTCTTCCTTTTGAAAAGTACTTTTTCAGTAAAGGATCATTCCATTCGTTTTCAATCCCACAGTTTGTGCAATCAATCCTACAGTTCCTAACATGTCATTTGACCGATTTTGGAGCTCCGTGGGGAGTCTGCTAAAACCAGTTTTCGACAGCATCCTTCGGGCCAATCAACACAAGCCTTATCCTTCATGCCTCATTCCTCTTCCATTTTATTACACCCTGTCTGTGTACTCTGCTTAAAATAAACATGGGAGGCCATGAAAATGAAATGTCTCAAAATCTCTTGCAGTGCTAATCATCACTCATTGCACAAGGCTCACGAAGATTTCGGACTTACATACAATAGCAAAATTTAAGTGAGACATAAAACAGCATGAAATCTGGTGAGTAATATGCTCTCAAACCACTTTTGCATTTTTTTTCTTGCATATCTTGGGAAATCCGATATCTTGAATTAGAATGTGAGGTATGAGTCAGTTTTCACCACATGAGAAATGCATCCAAGATGGTCTCCAAGGATGGTATGTGAGTAGAGTAACAGACTGAACTGCGACCAATTAAATCCAGGCGTCAATTCCCGGCATGCTGTGATGGTGTGATGGACGTCCACCAACAAATGGGAGAAACATTTGGCCACTGAGCTCCCCCAGCTCCCCTCCTCAACTGCTATCAGATTAGCAGAACACCACCCTGGTCCATTTAGTTCATTTGTCTCTCTGTTTGTATAGAGAACACTGAGGGAGAAGAAAAATGTGGGGGTACAAGAATGAAAAGTAGAATAATTCACAGCTAAGACATATGGGATCAATTGTATTTGCTTTAACCTTGAGTTACAGTGCCATGCTTTTGGTCAGAACCAGAGGAGAAGAAATGTTTGCGTCAAATGTTATGCAAGTCTTCTCTGGCCGTCTCATAACCTTTTCATCAGATTTTCCAAAGCCTTATTCACAGCTCGAGAGGTGCAGCTGAATTTACTCGTCTTCATAACCGGCGTCTGGGTTAAAGGGCTGCCAGAGATCGTTTTCACATTTTTCCACACAGAACTTCTGCTCTTTTGATTTTTTTTTTCCACGAGCAACCTACCCAACTTCAAATTGGGTTTTTGCCTGCACACACTTTGGGGTGGTTGTTTGGAGGACAATGACCAGATTGATCTAGAAGTGGCCGGTTTGTGAAGGTAGAAAAGGTGAAGGTAATATTTACAATATGCATTTTTTAGCTTTTTTTGTGGTGAAATATTCCTGCTCCTTGTTGCACCTGCTCTTGGTTATTTAACAGCAGTTTTTGGATGATGCTCCCCCAGACCCTCATACTGATGACACCTTCAATTTATGTGACGACCTGACTCCAGTTTGTTGAAGAAGCCTCCCCCCTCCTCCCCCTTCCTTTTTTCCCTCTCTGTTTCTCCATCTACCCCTCTCTCTCTCTCCTCCCCCTCTCTCCTTCTTTCCTTCTGTGTTTTTCTCCAGAGACTTCCAGTTTTTGAACACCACACTGTTCTTACCTACTGGCCCTCCACCCCAGGCACACGAAGAGAGAGAACCACAGGTAAGCCTGCATGTAGAGGCATGGATTTGTGATTTCCTGTTTGATAATTCCTCTTTATTTCTGTTTTCCGGATGGGATTATCAGCTGTCCCTGCTGGGCTTTTGGGCAGGGGCTAGTGCTTCAACAGAGAAGGCAAGAATACCAATGCATGGAAGAAAAAATAACTGGTAGAATCTGATGATGATCTGCACATTATTTTAGAGAAACCAACAACAGTGTGTTAGCCTAGATCTCACATGTTTATATAGATCTACAGTCCCCTTTTAGGGCTGTTTTATAGATTTCAGTAACATTAGACTTTTGATCTGTTGCACTTGGACCTAGTTTCTGTCTGCATTTTTCATGTTTCTGGAATCAATCAATTTGGTTCTGCATTGTCTGCAGCTTTGCAGAGGCATGATCCTAAAGTAGTTATTTGTCTGCTTTTGGTTCCTCGTCTTGTATTTGATTACAAGCACACTTTTAAAAAAGGTTTCACACGTAACAACATATGCTGAAGATTGGTGCCATTTATGAATGCACGTATATTGTGTACTCTTGGAACATCTGTGTTGCATTATCGCTCCCATCTTATCCATCATCTTTGATTGATGAAGGGGAGCAATGCAATTTGATTCAAGCTGCAGCTGCATTGATGTGGCTCGACACAGATAATTGAATCAAGGAATGTAGGACTCTGTTCACCAATTGGTTTGCATGAACTTTTGACCGATTATATAATACTTATGAGAGTGGGTGTGGTGCTATGGTGAATGTAGAGGGGGCAAGACTGACATCTATTTGGCATAACTGTTTAAAAGTTTGGTTTTCATTGTTCTTTTGTCCTTCATTTTTTTAATTTGTTAATAAATCCCTGATGAATGACTCATCTGAACATGAGTTTAAATGATCAAAATTCTCATTTTGCCACTCATTCTAACTACGACACAAGTTGAGCATAAACATGTTCGTATCATTTCTGTTTATGAGTTTATTTTGTTGATCTTAATCCCCAGGAGCCATGTTTCCTCTCCGTGCACCCCTGTTGACCATACTGGTCAGTGTGGCCCTGTGCCAGTATGATGACTACGACTATCAGCCTGTTTCCATGCTAGGACCCTCAGGGCCCAACTGCAATCAAGAATGCGAGTGCCCAATCAATTTTGCCAGCGCCATGTATTGTGATGGCCGCAGGCTCAAGTTTGTTCCCGTAGTCCCAACAGGGATCAAGTACCTGTATCTCCAGAACAACCAGATAGAAGAGATAAAGGCAGGCGTGTTTGATAATGTTACTGATGGACTTCTCTGGTTGGTACTTGACAACAACCAGATTACCACCAGTAAGATAGCAAAGGGCACAATCGACAAACTCACAGCCCTGGAGAAGCTATTCTTCAGCCACAACAACCTGACGGAGCCAGTCATCCCACCCTCAAAGTCCCTCAATGAGCTGAAGATGATGCACAACAAGTTGACCAAGTTCCCCTCTGGACTCTTGTCAGACAAGGAGAATTTGACCTCCATCAACCTTCAGCACAATCAGCTGACCTCCGATGCCATCTCGGGGGCATTCAAAGGGCCGAAGAAGCTACTGTCCCTGGACGTGAGCCACAACAAACTGAAGAAGCTGCCAGCGGGAGTCCCCAGTTCTCTGGAAATCCTGTACGCTGACTACAACGACATAGACGGTGTCGGAGCAGGATACCTGAACAAGCTGCCCGCACTGCAGTACCTGAGGATGTCCCACAACAAGCTGGTGGACTCCGGACTGCCTGCTGGAGTGTTCAATACGACATCGCTGGTGGAGCTGGACCTGTCTTTCAACAAACTGCAGTCCATCCCTGAGATCAACGAGCAGCTGGAGCAACTCTACCTCCAGGCCAACGAGATCAACAGTGAGTGCCAACTGTCAATCTTTACTCATTGGTATTTTATGATACTCGCATTTGACTGTCCCTCACACTTTCAAGTACTTTAGTATGTGTTTCCAAAACCACTTTGTGTATCCTTTGGGTTGGGACAAAAGTTTCCCTCCCTTCCTTGCATAAAAAATGTGCAAAGCCTACTTTTCAGTATTTTTAAATTGTGCATTGTTTACATCCATGTTTGCAAGCTCGCAGTCGTGTTCTTCTGCCTTTGCAGGAGCTTTGCCATGCTTCTTTGTGTGTTATTGCCACCGACTGTCAATCAGCAGAATAGCATGACCCCACAATGTACATGTGCAATAAAAACAAAACAGGGACCCACTCATAAAGACAGTGCTCCATACCGTTACTAGTGGTCAGAACAGGGTGCCTTTGAACTCCAGTATAACGGGGCTGAAAGGTATACAATTACTTCCAAGCATTTTGTTTTTCTACCAATGTCCATAACCTTCTCTCCATTTTTGATTCTCTATAGAGTTTGACCTGGCAAGTTTCTGCAAGTTCGTTGGACCCGTCAACTTTTCCCGCCTGAAGCATCTGCGTCTCGACGCCAACAACATCACACACAGCAGCATGCCCCATGACTCCTCCAACTGCCTGCGCCAAGCTTCAGATATCATGTTTGAATAAGGACCATCCAATCTATGATCTTTCCATGACCCCTTTACCTACTCCCATGCCAAAGCTCAGCCCAAACCCGTATCCCTCCTTTCACAATACTCACATGTCTTTAGTAGTATTATGCAAGTCTGGGGTACTGTAATGACATCTTCATCAATTAAAATTATATCTTGAGTAAATTAAGAGCTCGGCAAATTTGAGATACAATAGATGGAAGAACAAACTATCAACATTTTTGCAGATCTCATATCTCACAATTAGACTGATAAATTCAAGGATCAAACAGGTGTTTTACATACTTGGATCTAGATATGAAGGAATATTCTCATAATAATAATGGAGGCAAAAAGTAATTAAAAAATAAAAAAAATATTAGAAAAAATAAATGGCCAAAAGTTCTATGAATATAAAAATAATTAATAGTAAAACACACACTTTAAACATTCCAAACTTGCATTTGATCATATTGAATACAGACTGAATGGAGTAAGCAGTAGCTCCAATGTCTTAATTCAATCTTAATGTCATTTTGTTGTCTGTCTTGTGTGTTCCAATGTTTAGCATGTATGATATGATGTGGGTACAATAATTAATCCATTGCTGTGCAAAGGACCAGCAAATAAGGACTGCAGTCTCAGATTTCAGAGTGTAATGCCTGATGTGAGAAATGATGGAGAATTGTAAAATAGCAATTATATAGCAGTCACATTTACAACATCTTGAATGAATCAAAGTGGTTTGAAGGAAAATACCAGTGTTATTTACTCATATTACCACTGTCTGCCTTCCTTACATTCAAACAAGTTCCACTAATGGCATCTTTGAACTACAAAATAAAAGCAAACATACACAAAACTAAGACATTTCCATTTCCATTTGGAACCAACTTACAGTAACTTTAAGGCAAAGCTAAGTAGGACTTATGAATAAATGAATAAAAGACATTGGTGTTATCCTTGAAATAGTTAAACCTTGAGATGATATAATGATGTTTTCTTAAAATCACGAGATCATTTACTTTACCTAATTCCTAGCTGTCTACTGTCATGCGCATTGCTGATTTGTATACAACATTTGCATTACTTGCATGCAACCCATGGTACCTTTCTTTGATAATAAACTACAGCTTTTGCAGTTAAGGTGCATTGTTACGTTGTTGTTTACCATGTTTGATAAGTGCTTCTTACAGAAACAAAGTCGACTTGGCAGCAGAGTCACGTCGATCGAAGTTTATGTTATTACATTTTGTTTAGGTAATTTTTCATTTCATCCTGATTTCTTTTGTGGCCTTTGACTCAGTAACTGGATTTGAACTTGGATTTACTGTGAGGAAACCAAACACAGTTGAATAAACTATATTTCCAACATATTTGTATGATATCGCTTTTTAAGCCTGCTGTAACTGATTTCTAGCATGTACTGAAAAACAAATTGATAAAACCATCTTATTTGACTCAGCATAAATGCAAATTGAATATTCTTGAATTAACTTCAAGTATTACCTTGTATATTGCTGACCAGTTTTTAATCAGGCATCCATTACTAAGGGTTTATAATTTGTACCTGATGGTTTATTAATTGTTAAATCCTACATTAACTCTTTATAATTCTGGCAACTTTGTTTGACTGGTGAAATACAACCATTAGTCACACAGTATAAAGCATGTTTTGTAAGTGCTACCTGTTAAATTATGCTGTAAATGAAACAACCATTATTGGATATTCTCTGCAAATCTCTACCTTGATACAGTGAATTTACAATAACCAACCTTAAAATACCAAAAATCATTGCTCCATAATGGTTCAAAACATAAATAATAAACATCACATCCTCATCTCTTAAAGTATGGTTTTAGCTTCAAGCTGAAGCCAAGCAAAAGCAAAACAAAAGTCAGTTTTGTCCACAAAGATAAGACAGTATATCAAGCAGTTCAGATTTGTTGTATCTGACTTCACCTCAGCATCATGACAGGGCATGATTAGTTGCAGATTGCTGCTTACTCTGTGGCGTGTCCTGCTTTTTTTGGCAGCAACAATCTTCCTTTTTGTCTTAAATCTTTGTCACAAAGTTTCTTGTGATTTCCAAAAGTAAAAAGCTCAAGATGAATAGAAGGTCCATATATTTATCCTCTGATGCCTCTTACATATACTGTTTACATTCATGGTCCCACTGTTTTCAAGGAGCCATACATTGTGGTCTCAATCTGTATCTTGTATTCTTCAGATATCACGTTGTGTCTCCCAAGTCATTAATTTACCATAACGACCCAGAAACCCATCATCTTTTTTCTGCGTTTCAATGTAGCTGCAGAGCGCAAAGCAGAAAAACTGCTGGTCCTGGAGGGATGCAGGGGTTGCAGGGTTTTGCTCAATACCAAAGCTTTAAGATATTTTCTGTGTAAATCTACCCTTCCAACTGTCTCAGACAGAAACCACAAAGGCCCCAAGATGATTTGAAAGTATTTTATTTTGTCAGTAAAGCTTCCCTGTGGAGCTTCAGCACAAACAGTGAAAGTTTGGATGGCTGTCTTCGTGTACTGGATAAATTTTGGTCTGCATATTCGACTCGTCAGGGGATCCTCCGTTTGCTCTTTGCCACTACTTGTGGTCAAAAGAGATGAAACAATTGTCATTTTTCTTCATCTTAAGTTTTCTTTTACAGCCAAAACTGAACCATTTTAAAGAATGACTCTTGCAAACACAAGTATTTTCCTGAAAACCAAAACTAACAATTCGAGAGGAGTGAGAAATGTAGTGATTTCTGCTCAGGTTTTTGGCTTTGTCATGAGGGGGGTGTGCTCTTGTGATTGGAGGAGTCTGAGAAATGTGTGTTTGATGGTGTGCCAGAGGGAAATAAAACAATCAGCACATTCCTTTTGGTTTCTGCACCATCTTTCAAAAGGGTGCCAACCAATTACCAGCAAGAAGGCTGAAGACATCTTTATGTGGAATCAAAGGAGTTGATGGGTGTTGCCTTATATTGTTTAAATTTTTTGGCTTATGTCATTGGTATGAGCACATGAACATATGTGAATGATAGATGATACCCCTGTCCCATATGTTCACTCAGAATCTACAGTATAATCTGTATTATGAATATTAATTAAACATTCTAAACAATTGTAACTAATCCACAGTGCAATCACGTGCATTGGATGGAAGATTTTATGTAGACTCAGATTCTCACTTTGAGCTTTAACTGCAGCTCAAAACGAGTTATTGTGCATGTAGAGCTGCATCATTTGGTACGGCCACTAAACAGGAACAAATTGTGCCCTATGTCATCAGAAAAAAACTTCAAAGTCTGCTATTGATTATCAGTTCATGTGTTCCAAAAAGCATTGCTGTCGATGAAGTCATACATATTGTACTCTTTTTGTTCTCATAACATTTTAACCCTTTGATGCTTGAATTTATATACAATTATATTAAAAAATAAATAATTTGTGTTTTTGCTTTCAAGCAGATGCTAAATTAAGTGGAGATTGTTAATTTTACTCTGTCACACAGAATGCATATAATGCATGTATATATAAAGTACGAATATAATATTCAGATGTAGTTCCAAATTTGAACGGTTCCCCAAGAAACAAATGCTTGCAAAAGGTTCCTAGGTGCATATCGAATGTGCATGAAACGGCATTGGAGGAACACATAGACTTCCTTGGATGCATTCTGAATGGAAGCAGTTCGAGGCGAATTCGCAACAATAGGGGTCAAAGGGTTAAATCTTGTAATTTCTAGCCTCTTAGATCTTTTTCTCTCATCTTCTGCCTTAACTGTATATAATAAAAGACAATCAAGGCAGATAACAGTCATCACTGCTGGAGATGACAGAAAAAAATATGGAACTACAACCTTTTTTATATCCTCTAAACTGCTCCTGGTGATATATGAATGCACTGACACCTCGGAAAATAAATCATGGGCAAAGTATTTTATAGTCATTGTCTTTGGGTGTGTACTTGTCTCTTCTTTTTTGCAGTATCAATAGTGCATTTGTGCAACAGTAACAACAGCAGGAATCCAGGCTGATATGCACCACATGTGCTGGAACCACTCGCTTCTTCTATATTAGTCAAGAGTTCCTTATTAGAGCAGACACTATATAAAGACAGTAGGTTAGTTGATTAGATACGTGGCATTTATGGTTATTATGGAAATGGCTTCCAGATGTCCCATGTGATTCCTGCTAGGTGTTTGTAATGAGATCCAGCTGTAAAGTTGAGTTAAAGTGAAAATCTGACCCACTTCTGTGAATGAAAGTCAGTGGTAGTCGCCTGGTGCTGGAAAGTAATTTAAATAGTTCCCTATGCCATTCAATACAAGTCGGGAGGTAAAAATATTAGCAGTGTGCTCACCTCCACTACCATTACAACATGTTACATGTTTGTTTTAACAGCTTTTTTCACATTTCACATGTTTTTATATGGTCATTTGTACCCATTCCCAATCTAGGACAATTTCCTCCTCTTCCTCCTTAGTCGCCTATATTTAAATCCTGAGTGGAGCTCCTGCTGCCTGCGTCTAGACAATAAAGTCCTTTATAAAGACTTAAGCCTCACATCCTCCTGCTTGAGACGGTAAGTGAAAGCATAATCAGCTGTTGAGGCCTGGCAGCCCAACTCCAAAGATCATCCTTCAGTCCAGACCATCTCCAGCTGTTCTATCTCCTTATCTCTTTTCTAATGTTTGTCTACAGATTTTCACTCAATAATTCTCCCCTAGTTGTTGTTACATATTCTCCTTTCCTCTTTAATTTCTCTCTCCCCATCTCTTGGACATTTCACACTTTTCACACCCTTGTCCCTAAAAGTGTAGACATGGGCTCCAGATGTCCCATCTGTGGGCCTTCACGCAGACACGCACAGAGCTGAGATGAGAAACAGGGCAAGAAGATGGGGAGGGGTGACAGAAGTAAAAAGTAAGAGTGAAGCATCTATCTTCCAAGGCTCTTCTTTGGAGGTACTGAAAAGAAACTTGTGTTCTGCTGTTAATATGAAATGAAATTCAACTTTTTGCAACAATAATAAATGAATATGTTTGTAGAGAATGACCAAGTAGCACCAGCTAATTGAAGATGAAAGTTTGACCTCCTGGCAGACAAACCATCACATCACAGCTTGTGTGGCTAAAAACAATGAGGAGAAAAACAAATCAGCAGCACACTTGCAGATATCTTTCAAATCCAAAAGAAACCCTGTAAGAACAGGACTGTGGGCAGGTGTGCTTAAAATATTAATGTGCACAAATACTGTTTTCTATTGCACCAGGTTTACTGGAATTACAATTTTCCATGATAACTTACAGTTGAGTCATTAAAACAGAGTTTAACTTTTACTTCCAAATAAGTGGTTAACTCTAATTGTGGTCTGGATCTCCTGCTCAACCACAATGGAAGTGTTGTGTTGTGAAGCTGCTTCTGGCAATGATCCTGTCTAAAAACTCTCTAAAGTGACGTCAGTGAGTAATATTTTATCACTGATCAGCTGGATGGGAAAAACTACAAAAAGAAGACTTGGGCTGTAGTAAGAGTGAATTTTCTTGTAAAAAGTTGGGTGTGAATGTCTGAGCGCCAACTCCTCTAACTTCACCTGACAGCCCAGTAAACACACCCCAAGGCCTGTGAGCTGAAATGAGCCGTAAACCGGTCATGGACCCATCCCCCAGAGGAATGGGTAAAGAGCAGATCCTCCATTGCCGACCAAATGGTTAAGTTGGGTGGAGTGACATCAGTTTAACCCTCGACACTGATGACTTCAATTTGTAAAAAAAAAAAAAAAAAAAAAAAAAAGAGGAGACAAAACGAAAGAGGCGGAAAAAACTGCTGGGCTGGCAGAAAAAGTAGGCACCACAAAGGACATCCCAACTCACACACAGTCGTCCTCCCACCAACAACACATGCTCCATCCTCTCGGTTCAACCGGTGCATGTCCAGCCTTGGGGGGATCAAACCAACAACAATACACGTGGAACCCGGGCTGGTTTGCAGTGCTGACCACATCAGAGCCACCGACACTGCAGACAATCATCAGAGCTAATCAGTGGAGGAGCAGAGAAACCACACCTCACCTGGCTGTATGCAGACCACTCACACCAGCTGGACAAGCAGGTAAAGTTAATTTGCCTTTATCTAGTAATAAATCTGTTTGAGAGAGAAGGAGGGAAAGACTTGGGACAAGGGAGGGTGCAGTGTATTTGTTCACATGGTTTACATCTGATTGGACTTTTGATGCACCTTGCCAGCCTGTTTCAGCATACAGGTACAAGTGATGAAGTAATCTTGCAAATGAGAGAGGGCTTTGAAAGTGTTTTATGTAAAGCTGCTACAAAGTTTTGCCTTCTTCTTCCAGTCAGTTTATTTGTATGAATTATGATGCTGAACGTCAGGATCGAGATAGATTGATTGACACTTTTGTAATCAATCAATTCACAACAATCAAGCTTACACCTGGAAATGAATGACCTAAAAAAACACAGCTGTGGCTGTTTAAAGTTTGCAAATGACACACATCTTTGGAAAGTCACTTTTACTTCCAAATCTGTTTCTTACACATAATAATTATCCCTAAACACAGTGACTTTCTCATCTCGGGATGCAGCAAGCCATGCATACTCTTTGAAAGTCATGAAGTGGATTTCAGCAAAGCCATCAGCTGGAACTGATCCCACAAAACTGATACAGAGCAAATACAACCCGTTGTGTAATTAACATAGCTGGCTCAGGCACAAAGCCCCTGGCAGGAAATTAGTATTATCATATTCCTCTGCATGTGTTTCTCCTTAGTCTGTCAGGCAGATTGTAGACAACATTTGTTTTCAGTAATATATGTTCCATTTTGCAGAGATCTGTGAAACCCTGACTCACCATTTTTAATAGTTGGGATATTCAGTTGTAAATCTTGATACACATTAAAAAATGACTGCTGTGGTGAAATGAGAATGGAAGGGTGCTCCATCTGTTGTGTATTTGTATCAAATCACAGTCAGTTTAATTGAATTTAAAAAAAAAAACCAAGAGTAACCATGGTTCAGATCTTCACACACCATTAATTGCACTTTTTAAACTTTATTCACATTTCTGACACATACAATAAGTGATTTCAGGAGCCTGTAAAAAGACAGATGTGTCTACGTTTGGCACATCTGTTGAAGAAAATCCTTATCAGATGGACAATATGACTGATGCTTGATTTCATGCCAAGACTTTTTACAAGTCTGCTGTTTGGCCATGAAGGTAGAAATCCTGAGTGGCAGCACATTCTTAGTCTAGAGGTTACAAGCAGGCTGTCCTGTTGCTTAACAGACTGAGTTGCATGCCAAGTAATTGTGAGGTCAGTGGCCTCTGCAGTCTGCAAACTGCATCATGCTCAGAGACAGGACATTTGCTTTTTTGTTTTGCGATGAGTTCAAAAAGCTAATGTACACTTTTTCCCTCCAGAACAAAGATTTGGCATATCTGTAAATAACTAGACATGATGTGATTAAAAAGGTATAGAGAATAGCAAGCAATGAAGAGAAGTCACTTTGGGTTGACCAGCTGACAAGTCAAGCTTGTTAGGACAGTACAGTGACTGCTGCAAAAATGTGTCCATTCATCAATTTAGTAATTGGTCTCTGACGTACAGTTCCTGTAAATGTCCTCAGGAGTAATGCCTGGATGTGTAATTGATCATACAAGATTACAAACATGTGTAGAGGAATGACCACTGTTCACAAACACACCCTGGCAAACACAGGAGGAGATCTAATGGGATTGCATGGCTGATCATGGATAAGTGTTGCCCCTATCCTCACACAACTCAGCTGGGATTATCCTGTTGCATTCAAGTCCTTGCCGTCATCACTGGAAATTAGCGCAGTCTCATGCAGGCATGTCGAAAGGTCACCTGACACTAACTAGCCTCTGCAAAAACAAATTGCCTGGCCAGCGTGCAGTAAAATCCCCCCCAGATTAAGCTTGACCTCCCTCCCATAATACCATTACATCCCACGTCTGAAGACAATGTTTTGTACTGAAGTAGAGTGCGTCACCTTTGTGCTGAATCCTTTAGCAGTAGAGTCTGAACAACGTGTATTCCCCTCTAACAAAGTGAGCTGATGTACTCATCAAACTCCACATAATTTAAAATAGACTGGAAATACATTAGTATCAGGGAGAGATTTCGGACAAGGACTACCCTAAGAACATCCTTTATGCCAACTCATAGATTTTTCAGTCAAATCTTATTGATGCCCCTCTTCATCCCTAAACTGTTTTGGAGTAAATTGAAGCCACTGAGTTCACAAAGTTCCCTTCAACCTGCTTCAAGCCATAGCCTATTCGGACTATTTGAAATGA
The DNA here is from genome assembly GCA_037975185.1 of Centropyge bicolor. Lineage (NCBI taxonomy): Eukaryota > Metazoa > Chordata > Actinopteri > Pomacanthidae > Centropyge > Centropyge bicolor. The sequence continues at coordinate 7,174,910 of JBBMOC010000004.1, read as the reverse complement.
GTTAAACTGCGGTCATGACGAGACCTGCATGCCCAGAAATAATGCTTAAATGCACTGTGCCATTCAAATCATGCCCAGTACAGAGAACACTCACAACACAGTTCCTCCATCTCCTGTTTGACACAAGGCTGGATGGTAGGTGTGTACATTTACATCAAATCAGACCCAAGGTTTATCAGACCAAGGCAACATCCTCCATCATTATAATTCACATTCCGTTGACCGTGTGCTTATAATCTTAAAAGACAGGCTTGATAGCCTCTTGCTGGATCCACTTAAAATCTTCAGTGAGTTGTGTATTTGGAGACAATCGTCTGTACATCACAATTATACCAAGCTGTATCTGTGTGCTTTTTGTTCATCCCACAGCTCTGTTGATTCCAAACACTGTAAGACTTTATAATTCACATAAAGCAGATTAATGAATCCTGATCACACTGTGGACAGCAGAAGCACAAAATAAGCACAAAGGTCGGCAAAGGACTCTGAGGGATTTGTGAGTGGCGTTAAAAAGAGATCAAGCATGCCAACCAAAGGAGGAAGGGTTGTACATGTGGAAGTCAGCAAATGAACACGTAGGATTGCATTAGCCTGTTTCTAAGTGGGCCATGTCTCAAGTACTGAAAAAGCTTAGCACACTATACACCACCTCTAACCTTTGATCTCAGAAGAATCTGATTGGCCAAGAGAAGCTTAGGTGTCATCATGAGTGACAGGCTGGCACACAGTGAATGAAAAATCTTGTGGTACAAATACAGGGGTGTGAGAGGTACAGCCTCATCATTTGGGAATACGCTGGAGAACTTGCTGAGAAAGGACACAGGCAAAAGGGACTTACAGAGTTTAAGGTAAGCTGGAAGGTAAAGGCATTGATACATCTGGATGAAGGGTCTGGAAGAGTTGGAAGTTTGATAGATATTTGCCTTGCAACTTTAGTATTAGGGTTTTTGTCTTCATGGAAGCATGGATCGCATTTTTATCATTTGCGTCATACATCGTTCTCCAAAGTTGAGTCAAGTAGCTTTGACTCTCGCACAGTGAAAAAGCAGGAGCACATCTTTCAAAACAGGTGTGCCTGCTTTGTCTTTGAAGTGCGGCCATCCATGGAAAAGCGTGGCCTACTCGAAATGAGTTCCAGACAAACGTGGAGTGCATCAAGAATTTAAACAAGCACCAGATGGCAGCTGAGAAGAATCAAGTAGGGCCTTAAGAAGATGGGTGGATGGAAGATGGTAGAGCTGACTTCAGATTTTGTTCATTTTTGTCTTTGCACTTCTCTATTACATTGCATTTATGCTACCCCACCTTTAGCATTTCACTTTGTCTCCTTTACCTCTGTCAGTGGTTAGTACCAGGCCATCTGCCTTTTCCCTCAACTGCCATGGGGGATGAATTCAGTTCTCCTGAAATGTACAATCCTTTAGTGAAATATGTGCATGCTTGCATATGTGTTTATTTGCATGCATCATTGCATCAGCCTTAGGAACCAAACCAAATGGACTTAGAGATGTATAGCAGGTTGAGACATGTTGCAGTCAAAGCCTGAGGAACAGTGTTCGTCTTACAACTGACATGCAAAGTCTTCAAGTCTGAGCTTTAAAGTTGTCCTAATGCTATTAAAGTTGACCTGGCTCTGCATCCTGTCTTTGAGGCTTTACCTGTCATTGGGAGGCAAATTAATGACCCGGAAAGAGCAGGTTACTTTGGTCTGTTGGCAGCTGCCATTGGGATTTAATGATAATGACATGAGTGGTAGAATGGGCTACATACGCTCGCGGTGGCTAATTTGGGCCAGGATTTTAAGGAGTCTGCGTTTGTGTTTGGTGCTAGCCATGTTAGATTTCTAGAGTGTCGGAGGCCTTACTAAGACTGTTGTTAATCTAGAATCATGAATCATAAACAGGTTCTCAAATCGAAACAGTCGGTCAACAGCACAGCAAAGACCTAATTCCTCAAAGTGCCCAATCCTCCTGCAAATTATAACATCTTATCCTCTTTACCTTGGAAGTCTACAGCATTCCAAAGTCTCTTGTCCTATTCTGACCTGTGTAACACTATATAGCACATTACATGGCTGTCTATAACATTTTGTCTCCCTTTTCATCATAGGTTTGACAACAAAATGGCACTGCTACTGAACCTTCTCTGCATCTTATGCCTGGTTGGGCCAGTTCTTAGCCAGGACATGCCTTATGAGGAATATATGGCCCAGATCCAAGCCTGCCCTAAAGAGTGTCGCTGCCCACCCAACTTCCCTCGTGCGGTATACTGTGACAATAAAGGCCTGACGCGCATCCCCAACATCCCTCCACACACATGGTATCTCTACCTGCAGAACAATCTAATTGAAGCTCTGTCAGCAGATGCTCTGCATAATGCCACATCACTGCGCTGGATAAACCTTAACCGCAACAAAATCACTAGTGAGGGAGTGGAAGAAGGGGTCTTACGTGCAATGCCTCAACTGGCACACCTCTACATGGATGACAATCTCCTGTCTTCTGTGCCATCTCCCCTGCCAACCAGCCTGGAGCATCTACGCCTCTCTCGCAATCGCATCTCCAAGATCCCTGCTGGTGTCTTCAATGGTCTGGATAAGCTTAACCTCTTGGACCTCCAGGGGAACAAGCTGATGGATGATGCTGTGACCGAGGTGAGCCTGAAGGGTCTAAGCAACCTGGTACAACTCAATCTTGCCAAGAACCAGCTGAGTAGCATGCCTCTTGGTTTACCACCCACCACCACCCAGCTTTTCCTTGATGGCAACAACATTGAGAAGATCCCAGCTGGTTATTTCAAAAGCTTGCCAAAAGTTGCATTTGTGCGGCTCAACCACAACAAGCTTGGCAGCACGGGAGTTCCCAAAAATGTGTTTAATGTCTCCAGCATTTTGGACTTGCAGCTGTCCCACAACCAGCTGACTGAGGTTCCCCTCATTCCCTCAGGGCTTGAGCACCTTCTCCTTGACCACAACAATATCAAAAGTAAGTCGATGATATTTTCCCAAAGCACCATCTGTTTTTGATTTCAGCTTGTAGATGCATAAGAGTATTACTTTTCTGCATATATTTAAGATGAGTGTTTATCAGGGAGGGACCCTTTAAATCTGTTGCAAGTCTCATGATGTCAATTCCTTGTCTGTATTAACAGGTGTAAGTGGCTCCAATGTCTGTCCTGTCGACGTCGAAACTGTGAACGACTCCATTGATGAAAGTGTTCCTCGATTGCGCTACCTCAGACTGGATGGCAATGACATTAAGCCACCGATTCCCAGGGATGTCATTCTGTGCTTCCGTCTCCTGAGGTCCATTGTCATCTGAAAAAAAAAAAAAAACCTAGCTTGTTGTAAGCTTGTTCCGTAAAACTGATGACTTGGTGATATGCTTCTCTGACAAATGAAATGATGTGTGAATCTATGCAACAAAAATGGTGACATGAGTAAAATTTGCATGTTTGTGAAACTCAGATATTTATACTTATTTTATTACCAAGACTTAAGGGAAAGATCTTTCCAGTTCCAGGAAACATTGACTTTTCAGTGTCATTTTAATAAAAATCTACAAGAAGGTACAAAATCGACAAGGAACTGGGGAGTTAGAAGCTTTATTAAGGTGGCAATCTGTTGACCACTAGTTGTGCCTTATGTTGTTGAAAACATCTGCATGTACAATTCAGAATTTGATTATAATTTAGCATGACATTGATTTAGACAGATAAAAGGACAATAAGTATTAATGGCATGTGGAGATCATTGAGGACTCATTGTCACTGTGCTTCTTTGAGCAGGAGGCTGAGCTTATCAATGTGTAGGGGGAAAAAATAAAAGTGATAATTTTTTTTGCTTTATATCTGTAGACTTGAAGCCAAATTAATGGTCTTGTGTTCTAGGTTTGTGGTCTTATTTGCTTTTTCAATTCCTCTAGTCTACAAATATTTACTGTAGGTAATTTATTTTTATTTAATATTGATGAAATATTAGTAGAAACCTGACAGTTCTGTGAATATTCATGGCCAATATCCCTTAATGTTTTGTATACAAGAAAAAGTGATATCTCTTTTTAAAAAATGCCAACACACTTTTTAATTTTGGTCATTATTTTCCTGAATAAACTAAGCAAGAGATTTCATTTGAATTGTCTCCAATTTGAATAAAATGTCTGAAAATGAACATGTGCCCTGGTTTGTGTCTCCATTACTTTGCATGAATGTAACCTATGTGTAAATATTTTCACAAATAATACTGATAGGTATTAAAATAAGGGAATTTTTCCACCAACTTTCACTCAGAATGTATTAGATTATCAGTATATTGAACTAATTTTATCATTAGAAAGTCAACATACGACAGATCATCATCTACATAATGTCTATTGCAAATCAAGCAAGTAACAGTGGAGTCTCATTAGATGAAGTGTGCAGCTATATCACATTTTTTTGTCTCTTAAATGACTCATTCACAGCCTTTGAGCTATGAAATTAAATGACTTTGAAATAACATGGATCAGAATTTCCTCCTCCCTCCCAATCATTTCTTCCTCTCCCCAAATGTTTGAAGGATCCATGGCCAAAAAATAAACTTTTAAATATATATAAGGACATGCTTAGTAAATCAAAATGTATAGGTCTTAATGTACAGAACAGCTACTCAAGAATAATAAAAGACCTGTAGTACCTGCCCAGTTGTCATTATGCATATTCAGTGAACACAGGTTGTGTCATGGCGGGTGGGTGAGGACTCAGGCGCATCACACAATAAATGCTCAAAAGAAAGTCTTTAATGAAAATAAAACAAAGAATCAACAAAACTCACGGCAAGACTTGGCAAGGAAACACAAGTACGTGAACGTGAACATGAAGAGAAGCGTGGTCATGAAACGTGACGTGAAGAGACGATCCGGCAATGGTAAACAGAAAACAGCTGACTTAAATAGTGTGTGGTGGTAATTAACTTCAACAGAAAACACAGGTGACTTGATGAGGTGGGTGTGGCTGGTAAGTGACATGATGCAGAGGCGGCGTGAGAGACGATACATGGATGTAGAATATGAGAAACAGAACAGAAACCAGAACACAGAACTAAAACAAACAGAACTTAAACATTACTTTACATATGACAAGGCTGGGAAAAGGCAGAACAGGACAACGACAGGACTACAACATGACAGGACTGAACTGAAAGAACTATGACAAAACACAGGCAAAAACTAAGACAGAAAACTAAGACAAATCCAAGACAGAAAACTGAAACAGAAATCTAATACAGAACATTGGACAAATACAAGACATGAACAGGACAATGGCAGAAAGGAAATAATGGCAAAACAGAAACTATAGCTTAACCGTGACTAGATTGAGAACAAAACCGAAGGCTGAACCAAGACCTGGGTGCAAAACTGTGACAGGTTGTTCCATACAATATGGACTTTTGGTACAAGATGTTTAAACCAAGTAGTGAACAAACGTTCATTTTTCCACCTGGAGCCTTGAGACACCTGGAGTCACAGCAGTGCTGTAAACAATGGCATGAATAATGAAACTATATCTGTACGTGCGGCAGTTTATGAGACTGTCATGACTTAAGACAGCTCCACAGACCACGGCAGCAAATAAATGAAACCTGTACAAAGCAGGTGAAATCAGAGTAATGAGGACAGGGCTCAGACGCTTTGCCTCTCTCCAAATTGCCTATGAGGTAGCAGCGATAGGGACGCGCCCTTACTGACCCCCCAGAGCAATCAGAGCGAGCACAAAGGTTCCGCCCCCAATATATTCATATAATAAATGTTAAAAAATTTAATTGCAGTATACTTACTGAACATGTGGATTTTATTAGAATTATCTATTTACATACAAACAAATATGTAAAATAGCCCAAAATGATTGTCATAATAATCACAATTAAATCTTCCAACATAAATGTGGTCACATTTATGTAGGTGTGCCACATAACCAATTCCTGTCTAAGTTAGTTTATGATTGACCTGTCATACTAGTTGAAACAACCCAATTTTAACAATTTAGAATTTTTTATTACACCGTGTTCAACAAGAATTAAAATTAATGGAATTGATTTGCTATATGCCCAACACTAGCTCCAGTATGAACACTCAAACATAATCCATATTTCTGCTCACATAAAATTTCCATCTCACTGTCAATTACTATATGAATCCCTCTGTAGAGTGGACCACCACTGCAGGTCATCTCAGAGTCATATACTATACACATCGGTCATTGTGTCAAGACATTTTGGGCAAAATTTCATTTAGTTCTTTGCCTTTTGAGAATGTTGGCAGAAGAAAAGTCCTGAATGTAAGTCCCAGCTTATATGGCAGGTGCAGAAGGATGTCTGGCATTCCCACTACATCCTTTTCCCCTCACTCATCAGAAGGTCTAGAGTTACCATGGGAGTGAGATAGAGAGAGTTGGACAGACAAAACTGTGGCCAAATAAAACTGACAGATTAAAACTAGGCCATAGCATCCTGTGTGTGTGTCCTGTCTTTTGTTTGGACAAGGACAATGACGGCTGAGTGTATGTAGCATCTTCTTGAAACCTGCATCTGTAAAGAACTGCGAAAGAAGCGCATGCCTTTGGTCTCTTCATCTCTGACCCCCCCGAAGATTAACTCCTTCTGACTGTTATAGGATCCCATGGCTGAACTCAGATCTGCAGTTTAAGCAGAACGTTTAGCAAGCGACAGTGCAAAGAGAAAGCAGCTTCAACCAAAAGGGAGGGCAGAGGCCTTCTTCCAAGCGGGGACTTCCTCTCAGCACCATGCTAACAGGGGCTCCTCACAGTGGTCCCATTGTGTACAAGGGCCCCGTGGATCCCCCCATACATGAAAGCAACACATGCCAGAGTTTCACCTCAGGAAAAGGCGGACAAATATTTCAGTCTGATTGAGCCACACTCTTAGAAAAATAAAGGATACTCTTGTAAGGGATAAAAAGGTATTTTGCCATTGGGGGGGCCTTTGCTCTCTCTTTCTCTGTGTGTCTGCATGTGTGTGCGTGGTATTTGAGAGGGTCGTGCATGTGTGTGTGTACGGTGTGGGGTGGGTGCACTCAGAGTGACCAAAAGCAATCTGCTCTGGTCCAATCAGTCTCAGTGCCTACCTTTACACACAAGCGGCAGGGCACTCAGGTCTGCCAGAGCGGACAGACCTACACATACACACACACCTACACACTTGTCACACTCACACACACATACACCTTTCACACACTTAACACACCCACCCTCCCTCTTCAAGGCACCCTGCGCGACCTCTCACCATTGGCCAAGTCCCGGAGCCCTCAGCATCTCCATCACGGCTGAAGGGACCATTCGGGAAAGCAGGAGACAGAGGTAAGCGTTCTTGCTATCTATCATGCTGGCTCAATGGCTCTTTGGTGCAGGGGATTAGGCAGGCAGAGTGGCTCAGTTTGCTCCTCTAAAAACACTGCTTTTCAGGGTTTTCAGAGGAACTACTTGGCTAATTGGTTGGTGGTGCAGATGCTTTATTTTCACTCAGGGATTTGCTTTGGGAGTTTTGCAGGTGACTGAAATGTGGATGTCTCTGTTGTCCGTCAGCATTCTTAGTGGTTGTCATATGCTGGCTGGTAGGGTTTTTTTTTTCAGCTTATGTGATTCAGGTGTGGGTTCAACAGGTGTTTTTTGGATTTGTGACCTTGGTTATACTGATTTTTTTTTTTTTGACAGCTGCAGCTCTATTTTATTTTGATACAATGTCTGATCAAGCAAGATCATTTTTTTTCCTGTAGAAATTTTAAAAATCTTTTTCTTTTTTGGTCATTTTTTGCAAAATAATACCTCCCTCCAATTTTAGAAACTGTGATGAGAATCTTTTTTTAATTGATCTAATTTTTTAATATATATTTTTTCAATGAGAACAGAATGAAGTACACGTATTATTTTTCTTAATTTAATTTATGTCACCTGCTTCATTGAGAATTTTTTTTAACCTTTATGTCATGCAAAATCTGCCATCAGTTCATTCTGCAACCCGTTGCAAAGGGGACATCCGTCAAGTTTGTTTATGGCTTTTGAGGAAGAAAGTAGAATCACTGGGTATCAGGAATGCCCAACACAGAGCCAAGCATAACACGGAGGCAGTCTAGAGGCTGCGCACATACACAGTTTCCACACACTGTACACTGTGATGGCCTGTATAAAAGCACACCTCTGTCTTCAGTATAGTCCCTCTTTCAGTGTGACCATGCTGGATTTCAGAGCTTCATGACAGAAAGTCTATTTCAGTGGGGATGCAAGCCAGTCACCTTTTCTCAACAGGGTGCACGCAGTTCATTTGGACATTTCCAATAGACAATGATGGGATTGATTTGCATGATTATTGCATCCCACTGATATCAACAAAGATTAGACTCATGACTTAAACAACCTGTGAAAGTGTGTTTCTTGTTTTATACCTGTCCTTATCCCAAAAATAGCAGCAGAGGTTTCTCAATTTTCAACCTCTGAAAGATAGGTGTGTTAAGACAGAGTGTGCATCTGTGAGAGGATGTGTCTTTCCAAGTTTGTGTATGAATGTGTGTGTGTGTGTGACTGTGTGTGTGTGTGTCTGTGTGTGTGTGTGTGTGTGTGTGTGTGTGTGTGTCTGTGTGTGTGTGTGTGTGTGTGTTTGAGCACCCTCACTGCTGAATGAAGCTTTTCCTTGCAGTCGTAACTCACTGCCATCCTGTCCACAAACCTCGGAGGAATTTGGAGTTTGAGTGCTGAGACAGGCAGTGACCGGGCCTCATAAAGGCCCTCTGTAAAGGGCGAGGGGTCGAGTTAGCTTAGAGACCTGTCTCTCTCTTTCTCTCTCTCTCTCCCTCTCTCTTGCTCTCTCCCACTCAGTCTTTTCCTCACTCTCTCCATCTAACCCTGAGGGCCAACATCTTGTCCACGTCTCTCTCCATCTCACTCTTTTCTCCTCTTCTTCCCTTCCCTTGCTCTCCGTTTCTCTGCACCGGCCCAGAGGACTCCCTTTACACTTTCCTGCCTTTTCTTGGACTTGACATCGTCTATCTCAGGCCAGCTGAGATGTGGCTACACCTGCCATTAGTGTGCTATGATATTCCCAACTGCCAGATGATTGATTCCTGAGCCTGATGTCAGTTGTGTCAGCTAATTATGTGGTAATTAACATATGTTAATCTTATTCGGACTTCCCACCAGAGATTCAAGCTTATGAACCTAATCAACCTCTATAAGCTTAGCAGATCTGTGCTGCTGAGGAAATGAACAAGATTATGAACCCCAGCTATCTGGGACAGAGCAGTGCATACCAGATTTGCACTCAGTGAAATTCATACATGCTAATTTTAGATTCAAGGAGAAAAGGACCCTCTTGTCTGCGCCCCCATTTCAAATTTGTTGCCAAGAATTTTCTGCCAAAGCCCTTTTGGTGTGTTTGGAGAAAAATAATTGAAGCACAGGCCAACAACACAGGAATTCAAATGTAGCTTTAACAGCATTTTATTGGAGGTGAAACAGCCCAAAATCCTTCTCTTTTAAAACCATCACCCAAAAAAGCTGAGTGCATATTTCTGCATTTAGCCCTGCAGACTGAAAATAAGTTCCCATGATTCCTTATCAGATCAACTCTGACTTCTGACCTTTGACACACCACAGGCCAGCACTGATTTGAGCCAAGATGGCTGCTCCCTGGAACAGTGAGCCTCTGGCTGTAAGGAGGCAGGAGGCCCTCATATTTCGATCCCTTGAGCTGTCTGCACCTCACTAATGAATTCACTGACCTCAGTGAAGTGACCTAATGTCAGGCTCTGGTCTGTGGTACTGTAGACTGGTTATAGAGCCAAAATCATGAAGACAAGTCCTGTTGAAGTGTAATCATGTGGAAATATATTTTAATGCAAAGTCTGTTAGAGCCCTGTTCATTCCTGTTTCAATTTTTACTATTCCATGCAATGTCCCATGCTGCATCTAAAGTTGAATCGTTGATTGGACATTCCACATTTGACTCTACCTCTCTCTGTCAAGGTGGACCATGAGGATGCTTGTGCGGCTCGTGTTGGGACTCTTCGTCCTCAAAGCGGTGGTGGCCAGCCCCAGATTTTCCCGACAAGTGGACTTGGACACATACGACAGCGCCAACTATGATGTGGATCTAGACAATTTAAATTTGGAGAACCAGGATATCTATGACTATGAAGATGGGCTGACAATTGATGATCCTCAGGTAAGAAACTGTATCAGTGAATCATTAAGCACAAGAGAAAATATGTGGCCAAAACATTGAAATATCCTCCAAATGCACTGGTAGTTGAAGTAAATGAATTGCATCATGGCTATTTGTGGTTCTTAGAAGACAGTCAACAGACTCTATATGATCCCTTGACAGGTTATCAAATGTACATTTATCAGTTAAATGGTTTTACATGGTCTGTCTTATGCTGTAAATGGCATAATGTATTGCTGACATTTCACTGTAATGTCACTGATGTGAAGTTGAGTGATCGCTTGGAAACTTGAGGAGACCGACAATAAATATAAATGATACCATGTCAACATGATGTACAGCTCACATTTTAAAACATGCAGGTCGTTACAATTCCCAGAAGTCCCTGTTTTCTACAGCGGTGGCAGCGTAATATTGGCAAATTGACTGGTTTTGAATGGAGGTCAGCAGGTTCAGACAGAGCAGACAGACATCCCGCTGATACCAACCAACTGTGTCCATTTGGAAAATAGAAGAACTCCTTTCCAGCTTTATGCATTATTGTGGCCAAAATATTTCACTTTTATACCTTGGCCAGCCTCCATTTAAGTTACATGCCCTAGAATCTCCACAGGCTGAATTCATCTGCATCTGGAGGAGTTCTTAAGCATTCAATCAAACAATATTTATGTCCCAGTGATGGACATATATTTTTTTGAAGAAGAAGAAATTGGACCATCTTTTAATCATACAGCAACCATGTGTTTTGATATTTTGTCTTTTGGTGTGCAGATTGCAAAATTTGTAGTGCAGTGTCATATATAGAGGAAAAAACACAGGAAACACAGATGGAGTTTCATCTGCGTTTATGATTTTAACACACTGAATGTAACATATACAGGACTTTTTTTTTAATATAGCTGCTGTGGGATCATTTCTATATAGGTGTAACCTGCTGCTGCTTGTTACTCACATTATGTTAAACAGAGTGGAAGAACTGCTGTGAAGTGAGCAAAACTGAAGGACTGCTGTGCCTTCTGGGACATACTTCTTTTCTCATTCTGCTCAAATTCTGCTAGGCGCAACAGCTTTCAAAAGATGAGTGGAGAACAGAGGAAGAAAGGGTTACAAAGTGGATGATGGATTCCAGAAGGTCCCTTAAATCAGCTAGAGCTGAGTGTGATGTGGCAAGTCTGCAGGGCACGCTGGTATGGCAAGCTTTAGTGAAATTTCATGTTCCCGTTTATACCTCTTTGTAACAAGGAAATTAAGCCAAGGGAATGTCAAGACGGCACGAGCCAAAGCGTCCACATCAGATTTTCAATAGGCGTCTTCTGAGCCAGTGATTTAAGTTAAACCTGATGTGGATTGCGCTCACACCACTGCCGTTATCTAAAACCAGTCTCACAGTGGAATGCAGATTTAGCAGATCGGACAAGATGTAGCATAAGGACTAACAAAAAGCAGTGAATTAGTTTGTCATCCACCGTTGCAAAAAGGTACAACAGCTGTTAGCCTAAAAAATGACTGAGCTCTGATGTGCAAAGCTTTACAGCTGAGCGTTACATGGCAGCGCTCAGTGTGGGAAAGTTGTAATGTGTTGCAGGCGAGTGGCTTTGATAATGTCTCTCTGTTTAACAAGGTTGGATATGATACAGCACATTGCATAAGATTTTGTGGGAGTCTGTGGGAGCAGGAAGAGGAGAAGCAGAACAGTCAGAGTTACTAGAATCTTTCCCACATAAACACAAAGTCTTGATTTGCAGCATTGCACAAGAAACAGCATACTGCAAGGAGGTGTCATTTTCTTTCATTGACAGCACGGTTGAAGGTGAGAGAGCAGATCCTCAGATAGACTGCTTGCTTGAGAGGAGCGAGGATTAAACGGATTTTATTCACACTCACATCAGATGTCAGGGGAGAAATGAAGCGATGATGAGCTCCATGCCTCTGGAATGCTGACTCTTGACTTTCCACATCCATCTGTTGGTATTTCTTTTCATTCTCCTCAGGCCTTGTCTCTTTTGAAAGAAGCAAAGGCTCATCTTCAGTGTTATCCAAGCAAATCGTCTTCAGTCTGCTGCATTCGAAAGTCTCTGCGAAGGCTTTCATCACTGATTTTAGATTCATTTAGGCTTTTCCTTACTTTGACTAAGGCATTTAATTTGTCTTGCATCATTTATCTTGAGTCAAGACATAAGTTGGTTTAGTGAAATGAGGCTGTTAATTTAAATGTGAAACTTGTTTGTACAGGGGCTGTCTCAACCCTCCCCAGTAATTACTATCATATTTATATAACAGTCATGTGTTAAAATACAGGGACTTTTGTCCCCACATCATGTCTAGTTTGTTTAATCCATAAAAAAAGATAAAAGTGACATATTGTATTTAATCAGGAGGTTATGTGTCAGATTGTTTCCTGGTTGGGCACAGTGACTTCCTGTTTTGCCACTTGCCACTGCCCAAAGTTTGTAAAGATACCAATCCAAACTCCAGCAATCTACTGTGGCCAGCGTTCAATCTTAATGGACAGACTTGACTGTTATTCCACAATTATAGAATTTAATTTAGCAGACGCTTTTTCCAAAGTGACGTACATCTGAGAGTAGACACAACACAAGAAAGGATCTGTGTATTATCAATCTTCTCAGTTAGTTCCCGGCAAGAAAGTGAATAAGCTCATTTCCCGAAATGTTGAACTATTCCTTTAATATCCAGAGTGCTGACACTCTCTTGTTGTGCAGTCTGGGCTGGAGAATCTATTCTGTTGCATTACAACCCAGAGCAGAAAACTTTGACCAACATTTGAAGTCTGTTGTTCAGTCTGGCTTTCTGCAACTTCAGAATATCTTGAAAATGTTTAATCTTTTTAGTCTGCTAAGAATCTGGAGATTGTCGTCCACGCTTTCATGACATAGACTTAGACCACTTAGACTACTTGCAGTAACTTGGGCTAGTTCAAAATGCTGCAGCAAGACTACTCACAAAAGCCAATCGAAGAGTCCACATAACACCTATTTTACCATCTCTACACTGGTTACTTTTTTTAATGCAAAATTTTAATGATTACTTTTAAAGCCGATTGTACCATTTTCAGATTAAGACATGTAAGATATGCCAATATTATTTGGGTTTTTGGAGAACTCGTTGGACATGTGTACAGCATATTCATTTTGGGGTTTTTACCTCAGTTTGTGACACATGACCTCCTCCCTGTTTACAGTGAACTCTGCATTGTAAACAAACCAACGAGCCAACAGTTTACAAAGCGGATGTGGACAAAAGAAAAGCCCATATTTCTGCACAGCAGGAGAAACAGGTCAACTTTTGACCATTATGAAAGACTTGGACATCAACAGGTTTTTAGATATGCACAAATATCACAAAACCAACCTTTTGAAGTAGATGGCTTAACGAGTGACACAATGTTAATCATAGTATTCACAGCTGAGTGTAAATGATAATATTAGTTATTGAGCTCTTGAATCAAATATATTTCACATTACTGTGTTTCTGCAATTCATGCCTCGTTTGCCATTATTACTTTATCAGTTCTACTTTTATTTATTATTTATGTGCAAATGTATCCTGTTTCAAAGTCTTTGTAAAGCACTTTCGACTTGTTTTTGAAAACTGCTGCATTTTGTGACTAGACCTTCACTTACCTTGCTGAATGCATCTACTGACTGATACATTATATACTACAGCAGCAACATAACATTTGGCGTCCGCTTGATGCTCACATTCAGCGTCTCTCCCTGTGCATTCTGTATTCCCAAGCTGTTTCCAGAGCTTCTGTTTTTTTCAGTATGTTTGGTTGCCAACCTTTCGCCTCTTCTTTCCCCTCGGGTGTATATGTTTGCTTTGGGGAAAGGGGGGAAATGAAGGGGAGAGCTGCAGCAAGCTAACTCTGTGCAAGACTTTTCAATGGCCTACCTTGTTGTATCCTAACCTGTGTTTCTGCCAAGCTTTAAAATGTGACTTTCAGTGCTGGACACCTCTTCATTGCTGCATTTTAATGTCTTTGCATGATTTTTAGGTTTCTTGTAAGCCATCATTTCAAGGCTGTACTTTGTACTGTACTGACTTGCATGATTTTACTGATATAAATTCTTTTTTATATCTCATGGGTTGCTGACATCTGATTACTGTGGTTGAAAGTAGCTGAAAAGACTAAAATATGGATTCTTGCAGCTACCATGTGAGTCTTGGTTCCACAAGGACCATTCCCTTTTTGGAGGGTTGAGTCAGCCGAGTTGGGCGTGAGAGGGTGTCAGGTATTACCTGTAGCTGTGTGTGGGAGTTCATTGCCCTCGTCTGGACAATGTTAGAACTGCAGGTTTGATCAAACACTGAAACTTCAAAGAGCAACTGCAATGACTGTAAATTATGATAGCAGCTGGATATACCTGAAGCTTTTAATGAGGGATCCAAAAGGCACTGTCATTCATAAAGCTTGGTTGGTTTGGCAATTTTTGTAAAGTCCCAACATAAATCTTGACTTCTGATCTACTTGATAAACAAAGGTGCTGGGCCTTTGAGTCATGGTTGTGCACTTTTGTCCCCTCTGCAGTTTGTCTCGTCCTTATTTTTATCAAAGGACAAACTAAACTGGCTACAACTGGGTTGAGCAATTCAAACAATGTCCAATGTGTTGAAGTAATTGTGCAAAATATATGTTTTTTTCACACAGTGGAATGATTTGACCTTTTCACTAACAAAAAAGTGATTTGTAAGCATCACTCCATTACTAATCAGTTCGTAACCAATGAGTTGTAAACAAGTTTCTAACTAAATCCATGAAAGTCTAAACAAAAAGTTATGCTGCCTGTTGCACATTGACATGGCAAGATATCAGTGTTCCTTTGTTTATCTGTTGTTATGGAAAACATGTTTCATTTACAGATGCACATTTAGAATGTGCTAATGGTTGGTGGCAAGTGAAAAAGTTCATCATCATGGTCACCAGCTGGTGTTTCTAATACAAAACTGGCTTCTATGGCTTTTCATAAAGGATTGCTGTCTCTCCTTACATCAGAACTCTTCCTGCCATCTAGTGGTGGAAAAGGTGGAAACACTGATCTTCTCATAATTCATCTGTTGTCTGTCTCATTGTATCAAGGACCAAAACATCTCAGAGCATCATGTCTCAGGTCTCTTGTTGTTTCATTCCTTTATTCCTTTTGACTGTTTCGACAGTAAAGACAGGAAGAACTGAGAGAAAACACTTAAATGCGGGCATTGACTAGATGAATCTAACACTTTGCTGTCAATGGAAATTAATAAAAGGAAAACAATATATGTGTTGAATGCAATTTTTTTTGTCTGGCATCCATCAGTCCATCCTCCATTTTCTTATCAACCATCCTGGAAATTTAAATCTTTACGCAAGTTTCATAAAGAAATGTTTATGAAAAAAAATTCTTCTGATAATCACAAATGAGATGTTATATATAATCATATATAATATATAGATGATTTTTTACTTAGCACCACATCACTGTTGTGTGCCACACATGTAGATACATGGATGAAATATATACAAATGTACAGTTCTTTTGAAGTTGGTTGTCTGATTGTGGCACGTTAAGTATGTTTAAAATGTTGTTAATGTCCTTAGGCATTTTTAATTGATGTTACAAGAAAGGATAGTTGGTAATGCAAAATATCTAGATTTTGAACATGAACTGTCCCTGTCATTAAATTGCATTAGATGACTGTTGCATACAGAAATTCCACTTTCAATGTCAAACATTTGCAGGTTGCCCTCTATGATTCAATATACACTTACTGTACAGTATCTCTACCATAGTCTAAAAACAATCAAGAGATGACAGGCTACACAATTTACCTACATCAACTCAACTGAACAGTGGAGAGCCGATATTCAGATTATTCTCTAAACATCAGTGGTAGACTTTTTAATGACCAGGCTGTATCATCAGCTCAAACATTTCTAAAACACTGAAATGTGCAGGCTGACTTTTTTCATTTTGGAATAGAGCAAAAAAGTATTGGCCTGTATTTCCTTGTGTGATAATATGAGTATAAAATTTGTTTACCATTTGTTTACCTGCTTACAAACTAACACACAGCCAAGTGCTTACTTTGACTAGTTTTTAGTTTCATTTACAGACTGTGAAAACATTATGACAGACCAAATATTGCTTTCCTGATGCTCAGTCTCATACATTTTTGATTCATTGCTGCTGTCTTTCCCTCAGATAGAGATTGGAACACTGGCCCCACCCGACTATAACTACCCTGTACCTGAGGCCTCACTGGAAGAACAAGAACAAGAAGAGGAGGAGGAGGAAGAGATGCCCCTAAAGCCCCAGCTCATCCCTCAGGGTTCAGGGGGATCTGGGGTTCTCATGGGCCCAGACACACAGAAAGGTCTGAAAAAGCATACACCTGTAGGTCTGCAACGTAGAGTCACGTGACATCCAAAGTTCATTCAGTTTAAGAAAGGCCCTTGCTCTTCCTTGGGCCTATGGAGTAAAACAAAAACATCCCAAACAAAAAAAACACTAATCTACTCTCTAAAATCACAGTTTGCATCTTCAACAATCATCTTTTTATGTGCATGTTTTCCATTTAACTAGCTGTTGATGGTTAAATGTGTCCTTTTCAATCACTGCGTCCATTTGTCACCAACTACTTAATCTAATCATCATTGTGAGCTTCACCTGATCCACGATCCATTTCAGTTTCATCTGTCTGTTTATTAATACCTAATCTTGTCTCTAACAAGAGGTGGAGCTGCGTCTGACGCCCATTGACATCCTTCATGTCTCCGGGGATTTTGGGGGCTCCGTAGGGTCTGGGGCCTCGGGAGCTTCTGGGGTTTCTGGGTCTGGAGGTTCAGGAGACCTACTGGTCTCTGGCTCCTCTGGGGGCTCCGGTGACATTGTCCTGATCTCCGGAGCCTCTGAGGAGCTCCTCAGCTCTGGGGGATCTGGGGAATTCTTGTTATCTGGGCTTCTCTCAGGATCTGGGCATATAATGGGATCTGCTTTTTCTGGAGCCTCCGGGGAACTTGGCTCTGGAGGGATTTCCATTGAACTCCCCCTGGGCTCTGGAGGGTCTGGGGACCAGTCTGGTTCTGGGTTCTCCGGAGATCTCTTGATCTCAGGGGCCTCCGGAAGCTCTGGGGTTTCTGGGTACTCTGGTGAGTCTGGGGACCCAGGGATAACATTGTTACCTGGAGGTTAGTACATTTAAAGAACAGGTGTCTAGTAAGGTTTATGGCAACTATATTTCTTGATCTGTGTAGCAATAACCTGTCTTACTTTGTGTGATTTATGTTGATTTGTTGTCTTATATTCCATTTAACTGTGTTAAATGTCGATTTTTTAAAATTTGTTTTGTGTGCATATTCTATTTGTGTTACTCATAATCATGCTTCTCCTAACCTGTCTCATCTAAAATGTGAGCGTGACTGATTGTTTAAGGGGTTGAATGATTGTTCATTTCACCCCTCACCCTCAACCCTCCTAATCTCATGTGTCCTAACCCCAACCCTTGGCTCTAACAAGAGGACGAGCTGCCCCTCATTCCAGAGACTATCCCCAGCGAGGCATCAGGTGCTTCTGGGGAGTTCTCAGGAGCTTCAGGAACCTCAGGGGCCTCTGGGGCTTCTGGTGTCTCTGGCTCTGGATACACAGAGGTCACTGAGGTAACTCTGGTCCCTGACCCTGATAAAGGTCAGTACCTAATCTAGACTTGCACGTGATATGTTAATGGAAGGGTAAAAAAGTCCATACCTCACACAAGTATACCAAAAATTTTATACTTTGAAGAAGGTACCAGTGCCAATGCCAAGTCAGGGAGCCAATTAATCTTTCCATGAACTGGACCTTGTTTGACAGTTTTGACCATTTCATCTTGTGAATTAGCTTTGGCAGCTTCAACATCACTGCTTATTTGATTGTAGACCAGCAGCTCTAAAGGTCCCATGTGGATTTTGAACTCTAGTAGTTCTATAGAGCACTGTGCAGCCCACAGTGGAGGCAACTGAAACTTTAAAGGCCCAACGCATATGAGAAGCTGATCTCTTTAAGAATTGTTTTTTTTTGCTTTTTGTAACCACTCAGTATATCGTCGTTCATGTTATTAACACAAAAAGCCATTCTCATTTAACTTCCATTCATCAGTTAAATGCTATAAACACTTGGTTAACAACTGCTAATATCCTGTACATTACTTATCACTGTGGCAAACAGTGTGCTACTGATTGCCAGATGTCCTGTTCCATGTCTGTGCTGATCTAACCCGTTTCTTTAACACCTAATCTTGTCTCTAACAAGAGGAGGGGCTGCTTCCGACTACAACAGAACCCCCTCAGGAGGGTACTGGCAGTGTAGAAGGGTCAGTGAGCTCTGGATTGCCAGAGCCTGAAGAACCTGATGAGCCTGTGATTGATTGGTCAGGTCAGTATTGAACAACAAAGGCACTGAATTCAGAGAAGATTGATAACGACCTCCGTTCTCCTTGAAACTTGTGAATCCTGAATCCAGATTTGATTGACTTTGTTCTGGATTAGGACTTGTTGAGTTTTTTATAGCGTCCAGCCGTCCTCTCAAAAACATTCTACCTCTTAAATTTTCCTATTTTATTCCCTTCCTCCCCTCTTCTCCTTCCTTTCATCCATGTGCTCCAGGTATGCCCACTTGCTTGCTGTGCACGTGCCTTGGTGGTTCGGTCTACTGTGATGACTTGAAGCTGAAGAGTGTACCACCTCTTCCCAAAGACACCACTCACTTCTATGCCCGCTACAACGGAATCACCAAGATCAACAAGTCTGACTTCGCCTTCATGAGTACGTACAATTTCTTGTTTCATGAAAATGTATGAATATTAGACCAGGGAATGTCAGAATGTTTTTTCACCTCATTCCAGACAAGCTGAAGAGGATTGACTTGACCGCCAACGAGATTACTGCCATTGATGATAAAGCATTCTTGGGTCTGCCTGAGCTGGAGGAGCTGGTGATTCGAGAAAACCATATCTCACAGCTGCCTGCCCTCCCGGAGACCATGAGCCTGATCGATGCCAGCCATAACAACATCGGCTCCAAGGGTATTCACAAGGAGGCATTCAAAGTACGTACACCTTCCCTACTTAAAATTATCGTCATGCACCCAAGCTCATCCCATAATGACTGATAAAATAGTTGATATTGTTGTAGATATATTATAGCGTGTATATACTGTCACAACACAAATACAGCCAAAAGCCTGAGTCAATAATGATATATATATTTTCTTACTGTGTCCAGGATATGACAAGCCTGCTGTACCTGTACCTAACGGACAACCACATTGATTACATCCCTGTGCCTCTACCAGACAGCCTGCGATCTCTACACCTACAGGTACATCTGCTCTGGCGTCATGTCTCACCTCTCCCCACCACTGGTGAACAATGGAAATGAAATGTTGAAAGCATAAAGCAGGTTCTTTGTATTCCTGAGGTTAAAAATCTTGATAGTTATAGTTTGATATGAAAACCTATGAGAGGACATGTGTGATCAATGTGTTAACTGCTATTCTAAAGTGATTAATCATTTAGGTCTATTATGCCTGGAGGTGATATCTCTTTATTTATCCTTCTCTGTCTTGTAGCGTAACAATATTCAAATGATGCACGAGGACACGTTCTGCAACCTGAAAGATTTCAACTACATCAGGAATGCACTGGAGGACATCCGTCTGGACGGCAACCCCATCAACCTCAGCAGGACCCCGCAGGCTTACATCTGCCTGCCCCGTATACCCATCGGGGATCTCATTTAACCACACAGACACATACCTACACTCTTGCACACTGACTCCCACAAATACAACCACATGCATACATGTTTGTACATATTGACACCCAACCACACATGCAGACATGCATACCATTATCACCTCCTCATACAATTCATTAATTACAATAATGTATTTCAAAACTCTCATAAATGCTGCTGATGTATTCTACAGATCAGTAAAACTCTTTGTGGAAATTTATGTTTCAGACTCATCCACAAACACATAAATTACGAGTCAGATTCTGGTGAACAAGCACATACACACTGCTCTACTGCAACTTCTTCCTGTTGTTCAGATTTTTAGTCCAGATGTAACACAACAACACTGAAGCTGTCACTCTCTCATTCGCTCATCTACCAAACTGCATGTACACACACATACAAATACACACGCATACACAAGAACTTTCTCAAAAGCCAAACTGTTCCGCAACTTGATTAAGAGTAAACAATAGGTGGCATTCGGAGAAATCAGTTTATTAAAAACCCTCAAATGACATTTATGTTTCTGTTCAGTGTCTGTTCATGACTGGCAAGAAAAAAAAACAACCAGTAATATTGTTTAAATATGTTTGTTTTGTAAAAATAAAAAATAATAATATTAATATTAATGACAAATCTAACACTTTTGGAAATGTATACTAGCATAAACTTATTGAAGCTGGAGCTTAATGAAAGGTAAATTGAGTATCTAATGCAATAAAAGACGCATTTAAACACAATCATTTGTTGTAAAGTCTGTACTGTAATATAAAAATATATATTCTGAAAAAAAAAAGATTTTTTTACATGAACTGCAATATTTGGTATATTACATTTCAAAAGGTGATGTTTTAACCATGCACAATAGCCGAAACCAAAGACTCTAATGTCTAGAGTCGATCAAATAAAGACTTGAGAGTTTGATTTGGGAGGGGGGTTTTGATTTTGATTGTGGATGGGGTGAAGAATAATGCTAATAGCTTGCTATTGTGTGCTCTGTATGGAATAACCACAAGTGAATAAAGTTGTTTTGAAGACCTCTCCGAACTAGGAGTGGCTCAACGTTTTTATTGACAACTTATAGGTTAGTATGTAAGTATACTGTGCATTTTGAACCATGTGCAGACACAGTCAAGGTGGAGACGCCTCAAAAATGTAGAAATGTTTCTTCAGGAAAGTTTTTGTGCAGAAAATCCCCATGGATCAAAAATTTTCAATTAATTTTTCAAATAAGCTCAGAAACCGCTCCTTCCTTTCCATGACGTCTGAGTCGTTCACCTTGCTGCTGTCCTTTGTAACCCCCTCAGTCCTGTCTTTGGGGGCAGAAAGTATCTCCAGTCTGGCTTTTTCTCTCTCCAGGGCCAGTCGCTCCCTGCTTATAGTATCTCTGTCCTTCTCCAACATCGCCCTCTCTCTCTCCATCACTGATTTTTCTCTCTCTATTGTCGTCCTCTCTCTCTCCAGCGAGGCTCGGTCTCTGTCCAGAGCAGTATTCTCCCTATCCAGCACTGTCCTCTCCCTCTGCAGCACCAGCCATTCCCTTTCCAAAACCTGTTTCTCCCTTTCAAACACCTGTTTCTCCCGTTGCATGGCCTGTCTTTCACTATCCATTATACTCCTCTCGTGCTCCACCTCTTGCATGATGCAGTCTATCTCCCAGCGTCCCTCCTGCACTGCCTCCTCCTCCCTATCCTCATCTCCATTCAGGGAAACCTCGACCTCTGGACCGTCTGTTAACGAAGTCGTACAGCAGTTTATCACCATTGGGAGCTTCCTCTTCTTGGGTTTGAAAATGGGTAAGAAATGCCCGTTGTCTTTGTCATTGGGGAAGACCTTGAGGATGGGGGCGTTGCCTTCCAGCCGACCCTCCATGGCGTCATCCATCAGAGTGAAATAAGGCCACACTTCAGGGACCACTTTCACCCCATCTGGAGGGTCCTTTAGCTCCTGAAAAATCAGAGCGAGGGCAATGAATCAAGAAGAAAAATGCTTGATAAAGATGAGTGAAATTAAAAAAAAAAAAAAGTACCTTGTATCTCTTCTTCATGTTTTCCCATTTTTTCGATGCTTGATTATGTGTCATCTTGTGTTGCAAGCCCATATGTCTCAGGATGGCCCTGAAAATATAATCATCTTAATAGCACACAAAGACATTAGACCTGAAACAAATATTGATTAGTCAATGGACAGAAAATGTAATATTAACAAGCAAACTGAACTATTCAACTTGGACTTTCATTACAAAACATCATATTCAATATCGGATAACTCTGAATAAGACCTTTGTACCTAAAGAAACCAAACAGTCCCAATCAGGAAACCTGCTGATGGAAAAAGTGGAAAAAAGGGGAAAAAAAACACAAAGAAACTTTAAACGGAAATATGTATACTATCAAGAAGCAGCCTCCTAAGCAAAGACAAATCTGAATGGAGAATATCCCACTATGGTGCAACCTATTCATACATCTGCATACTGATACCCTTTTCAATTTTCACATTGTAATGCCTCTCAAAGCTTTAACTTGCTGACATACCTCCAAGCCCACATGGAACTATTTCTCCTTCCAGAGAAGAGGTAATTATTTGAAACCCTCAGCTTGACAAAGTCTTCAATTTCTCTTGAACTCACTGAAAGAGGGGGGGAAATCGGTTAGTTAGAATTTTAATTCATACATTTATTACTATTGTAGCCTCATTTTTTGTGTATTTAATTGGATTATTCCTATTAAAAATGTCCAGAATACTTCCCTTATTAAATTCAAGTGGGAAATAACAACAGGTGTTCAATCACAACCAATTAATTTAAGTATATCAACTTAGTTTGCTATTGCCTCGTGGTTTATTTATGCTTAGTTACACATATATTAGCCTACACAATACAAACTATATTACTAGTGGAGGTTGGCTGAAAATGTTGGCTCATTAAAGTCTTTTTTTTTCCTTAAATGAAATCATGCTGCTTGGGTACTTTCGTCCACTTGCTAGGTGCCCTAGCTAGCTCCCATTAAACTAGCTAGCTTGTTTTAAACATTACATTTCTTGCTGCCTATACTTACTTTTATATGTAAATTCCGAGTGGGTGACTTTATCATAGGTGGTGCTGGTGTAGGCGTGATCCAGCAACTCCATTTCATTTCTATTTTCCGTTCTGCCTTTGTATTCGAAGTGCCCTTCGTAGGAAAAGACTTCGGTCTTTCCGGTTTCAGTATATACGTAAGAGCAGAGCTTCTTCTTCGCGTGCTTTAACAGGATCCTTTCCAGCCACCTCGAGAAGTGCAGACGGAATCAGCTCATTATCGTCATCCAGCGTTGTGGAGGTTTAGCACACTACTATATAATAACTATAATAACTTTAATGATAATAATAATACTTATTCACTTACTCTTGCAATATCTGTAATCATCTACATGATTTACAATAACACTTTGCCCTTGTAAGATTGTGTGTTTATTTATCTTTGTTGTGATTGTTTTATTTGTATTTCTATTCATTTTCTGTTCAATTCTGTTCTTGGCACAAATATTAAAAGTTGATTCAGAATCCTATTCTGATTTATTCTGTTTTTTTTCTGTTAGATGTTACTAGTGCTTAAATTGCTTGCTACAGACAGCTTTATACAATTGCAGAATCTCTCTATTTCTTTTTTTGAAATGACAGAAAACATGTATTTTCAGTTAATTCTGGATCCTGGATTCTGGAGATTAGCAGTACATCTAATATCTGTAATCACTGCTACCACCAAACTACCACAAACAGCAGCCTCTTGGCAAACAACACGTGTGGGTGTGGCTGGTCTCTATATGAAAGGTAAGAAAATGAAAATGAAAGTATCGCAACAAGAATGGCGTCTGCCAATAGTAAGTACACTTTAAACGTTTCTCTGATTTATGAACTATTCTATTGTTTATCAGTGTGAATTGTGTTTTAACCACATGTGGCTGTTTTTTTTGCTGCAGGCTTATCTGGCCACTCTTTGTCTGTATAGTTCTTTATTTGCATGAGACATTTATTGTAGTGAACCATAGGATTTCTGACGTGTGTCATATTAGGAAAAAGAAACGATGACAAATGGAGCTGGTCTTGCTACACAGATAGAAGTGTTGATCATTGCTTATGTAAAACTTAAAAACTAACGGCTTTAGTTTCATTTAGTTATTGAGTTCACTTTACAAAGTTGAAGTACAACTATATATCAAAACTGTATATCAGAAATCAGGCTTTACTTTATTTTTTATAAATTTTTTAACTTTAATGGAACGTTACTTATTTTTTTAGCTTTTATTTCTCTGCTATTTTACAACACGTAGATTTTGGCCATGTAAAGCTTTGGCCATATAAAGCTTGTACTGAAATTGTCCAGCAGGTGGCAGCAGATCAACATATTAAGTTATGTTTCTGTTAAACTGTTTCTCTAAATGTACCACAATGAACATCATAACATTTTATAAAAATGGAATCTTTATTATTTGTTTAGTAGTTCTTATACAGAAATATAGCAAAGTAAAAGTAAAAGTATTTACACAGCAAGAACACAGATTGCAACCCAACAACACAAAGGTTTAAAGGTTAAAAAACCTAAAGGTTATGAATAAGTGTTCATCAACCAAGATTTTTTTTTTTAATTCTCTCTTGGGTAACACTTTATTTGACGCCTATCTCTATAACGCATTATAAATGTATTTATAATGACAACTATAATAATCATAATACCCTTTGATCCTTGCAAGAAAAATCAGTTAGCAAGGGACCAGCAATCATGTATTATAATACTTGACCTTATAAGCCATTAAAAAAGGCTCTATAATGTGTTATGCTCATTGTTATAAAGCCTTATGATGATTTATGAGTGTTTATAATGATAGTTATACACGTTTATAAGCATATCATAAATATATGTATAATGCATTATCTATGTGGGAATTGTCAGTGAGTTGCCAACAGTTATAATGTATTATAATACCTGACCTTATAAGTGATGATAAAATGCTTTATAGTGTGTTATGATTATTGCTATAAAGCAATATGATCATTTATGAGTGTTTATAACTATAGTTATACAGTGCTATAATGTCATTATAACGCATTATAAATGTATTTATATAGGGAGATAGGCATCAAATAAAGTGTTACCCTCTCTTGTTTTGTGACAGAGTCTGACGAGGAAAACCCTTTTGAAAGTGAATCTGACATCAGTGATGAGTCGGACAGTGATGGATATTCAGAAGAAGAAATTGATTTTCAGGTTTGTCCCTGGACACAAGATATTAGCATCTCAAAAACCCAGACACATTTTCAAATGCTGATGAGAGTTTACTGCTGATTTCAAACTGATAAGATAAGATAAACCTTTATGTAGAACATTATTATAATCGTCTTTATTTTCATTTGAAGCAAGAGCCCTGCAAGTTTTACAACAGAGGCGGCTGTCGGGATGGTGACAGGTGCCTGTACTTGCACGTCTGCCAGTACGCACTGAAAGGAAACTGTCGCTACGGGTCGAAGTGTAAGCTGAACCACACCAGAGCCAGAAGAACGTTCTCTGGAGCGAGCAACAGGACGTCAGACGGATCAACACCTAGAGATGAGGAAGAGGAGGAGAGAAAAGGTTGAAGTGATGGGCTCTCTTTCTGAGCTTAATTTCAAAAATGTTTACACTGTTTAACTTATTATAATCAATATGAAGTTAATAATATATAATTTAGTGTACATATAGAGCCAATTGCATGACTCTGTCCATTTTTTCCATCAGAGACAAATTTGTGATAAACCTAATATGTTGTCTTTGTTTTGAAGCAGACCTGAAGCTCACTGATGGACGATTCTATCAGTGGCAGCTGAATGATGGACAACACTGGTTGGACATTGATAATGATCACATTATCGAGGCCCAGTACTCGCTGCCACACACTAAAATCATCAAAATCTACAACACACCATATGGGTAAGAGCTAAAAACTGCACAGTGTTTGAACATGTTTTGAGCACAGGTGGCAGAAACGGCTTGATGATTTGTCTCTCTGTAGGGCGGTGAGTATAGATTTTAACAGGATGAGAGTGTGTGGAAAGAGTCTGAGAGTGAGACGCCTGGATGATGGAAACACTGTGTGGATCTGGTACTGCACCTTGCGTCGTAAGTGGAACCAGTACGGAGACAAGGTAGATGGAGTTAAAGAATTGAACCTGCAAATACGCAAGCTCCATCTTTTTTTGGAAAAGTGTGACACACTCAAAAATGTGTTTCAAATGTTTGTGTCGTGGGTCAGGATTCAAAGGGCAACCCGAGTCCTGTGAAGAGCTCCGACATAGAAAAGAAGTTCCAGAGTAATCCAGCAAGTTCTTTTACTTTTAACGTCGGTGCTGAGACCTTAGAGATTAGATTCAGAGGTGAGGCACGTTCCCAAAACGTTCTACAAAACACTCACACTGATTCCACATGGAGAACATTGAGAGTTTCATTTCAGATACCAGCTTTATTTTCTTTTTTTAATTCAACAGAAATGCGACAGGTGGGTAAAAACAGGAAGAGAAAAGTGACTCGTCGACCACTTTATCGACAACAGCAAGCAGGAGCCGGGTGAGGGAACGTCTCAGCCCAGAGACTGAAATCCATACTTTCCAAAATGTGAAACTGTTTGTTGAAAAGTCGTGGCAGAATCCAGTATTTGATGTTGTCGTTGCAGAGCTTCTCAGTCAGCCTCAGCTCTCCGTAACCTTTCTCTGGCCAACAAACCACGGTGGCAATTTGAGGGAGATAGTGGAGCGTGGCACGAGTTCAAAAGCAGGGTGAGTCATCACGGTGGAGGTCACATCAGCATTTGTCTTAAGGTAAAGCATGATGATTTGAGTGGCCTTGTTTCAGCAGAGCGGTACCCAGACTGCCTGCTCAGTAACCAGCGACGACATTGAGAGGAAGTACCAGCAAAACCAGAGCGGCAGCATGTTGTTCAAAGTAAACAGACACTCCTACAAGCTGGACTTTGGAGGTGAAGTCATGTTTAAACACTGTGATGAGAGAATACTTTATTTTACAGGGTCACTAGTTCCTAATAATTAAAACTAATTTACTACTAATGTTATGGAAAATACAATGTCTATAAGAAGTATTCAGCCTTCTTAGATGTTTCACCCTTTTGTTGCTCTTACATGAAATCATGGTCAATATAATTTGGTGTTTTTGACAAGAATTTGCCAAAAAAAAAAAAACTCTTTAAAATAAAAGTGAAAACAGATTTTTACAAACTAATGTCGAATATTTAAAACACATAGTGTAAAATAAGTGCACAAATGTTCACCCACTTTAAAGTGACTGACCCAATTCAACAGAGATTCAACTAGTTGATGCCAGCAGTGTCACAATTAGTGAAATGGACATCACCTGAGCTGTGTGTGTCAAGTGATTGTAGTAGTAAACACCTGTGTCTGGGAGCTCCAGCTCCTTTTTTACACAGCTTTGATAAACTAACTTCCAGAAATAGTAATCCTGATATATGACCAATAGCATTTATTTATTTTTTTGCTTTATGTCATTTTGTCCCCCACAGCAATGATACAAACCAACCTCAAGACCAAACATTCACGCAGGATCAGACGCATCCTCGTATGAGCATTAAAGCGGGATTTTGAAGACCTGGAGAAGACATCTGTGCAATACCATCATTTATACCATCAATATTATTTGACGTTCATTTTTTGGGAGGGGGTGATTCCAGCACATTTTTCATTGTTGGCTTTAGAGGATTTGGCTCTACATTGCCTTCTTTATGGGAAAGATATCATTGTGCTTTCATTGCAAAGGACTGAGGATAAGATTAAATTAAACTGAACTGCTATGATTTTTTTAAATCTTGTCATTGTGTCAAAAGTTTACGAACACCTAAATGCTGCCTGATCATGTACTGTACCAAGCTGCCTTTCACAAATGTATTGACACATATATGCATGACTTACTGCCATAATGGGGGATGCCTTTTTTTCCCAATAAATCTGTAGTAGAAAATAAGCAATTGGACAAATATTCCAAATGTGAGACAAAATATTTGGTGTTACATTCCTGTACGATGAAATAGAATTGACTAATTTAGCACCAAAGCTAATGTAAATCCAAAGCCATTTTGAAACGGCATGATGCACATTTCCCTTGAGGTGTCATTACATTATTTGGTCAAAGTTGTGGGTCAAGTCTTGGATCTTCAGGTTTATTCTGCTTCTAACTCTATGTATTTATTCTTTTTTCTACCAATGTACCAATGGGATCTTCACTGAGCTGGGGATGCAGATAATATTACATATCCTGGAAATGCAATAAAAATGATTGTAACTAAAAAATGCAACAATTGTTTCGTTTGTTTTTTTTTTAAAAATCCTTGCTCTTCAGTTTGAAAATTAAAATTGGGTTTCCATCAGCCGTGTTATCCTCTACTACAAATAACCTCTTAATTGAGATAAAGGACAAAATGTAAATGAAAAAACCTTGATGAAAAAAATCACAAAAAAAGATGTAGCTTTCTGACAAGTCCATGTCAGAAGGCTTTTTATATGCTTTAGTAAATCATTGTCTGACTGCCATTAAGACGAATGTGACTGTACCAAATAAAACCCAACAGATTACAAACAACACTTTTTTTAATGACAGACAATCATATAGATGTAAAGGCCATTGCTCTGGGTTGTTGTGTGAATGGGGTGAAAGTGAAAGACAAGCTGCTTGAGAAATGAAAGTGAAACCCTCATATCTGTACCTGAGTGACGACGTTCTCATTCCAATGAGAAGCAGATTTCTCTCTCTCTTGTTTGCTTAATCTAGTTAATTATCAGTGTATTTTCCTCACAACATGGTGAGTCTTTATCTTGAATCACTTTGGATTGAAGAAAGTGCCGTTTCTCACTTTGATTTTTGTGTTTGTTTTTGTCATTTACAGAACATTGAAGGGGACTATTTGTGGGGGACCCCAGGTCTGTATCACACTACATTTAATTATTGAATGAAATGAATGTTGAAATACTAATTATTGAACTATTTCTATGTGCTCGAATGTGTTAATTTTAGTCTGTTAGCTGACTCTGATCAGGACTGTCTTACAATAAGTTTTGGTTGGGTACATTGAGGAATTAGATCTCTTTGAAATGAAAGACTAAAGATCTGTTTGTTTGTCCAGATTAAGTTGCTGTTTGTTCCTTTTTGTCCAGTTTTGCAAATACGTCTATAAAACACATACAAATACAGCAGAGGTCAGGCAGTGCCCCTGGTGGAGGAAGTGCAGAACTGTCAAACATTAAAATTTACCTTTAACATAAAGGCATAATAAGATATTCTTCTATTTCAGTCAGTGGCAAACATTACGAGTGGCAGCTGCTAGTTGGACGTCAGTGGCTGCGAATTGACAACGACCATGTGATTGAGACCCACTACTGCCAACCTGGAGCTAGAGGAATCACCATCAACACAAGGCATGGGTCAGTATTGGTGACTTTTATAAGTGCCATATAAGGTTTGACCACATATGGATTTTGAGACTTATGGTGAAAGTAAGTTGTTGCAGAAACAGTATCATTGAGATTATTTAGGAAACTGTAGATTGAAAATGAAAATAATGAGACAAATTTTAATATTAAGATATTAATAGAGCACATGGATGGGTTTGTGTTGGTGTGATGAAAAGATTCAAATACAATGCCTGTAAAAAGTATTCACCCACTGTGGATGCTTCACCCTTTTGTTGCTTTGACATGAAATCATGGTCAATTTAATTTGGCTTTTTTGACAAGAATTTACAAAAAAAAAAACCTTTGGTATCAAAGTGGAGCTTTATAGCATCTAGTCTCATGGCCAAAAAGCTTTGTCTCATCAGGCCAAAGAACCTTCCAATGAACCTTGGAGTCGCCCACATGCCTTTGGGCAAATTCTAGGTGAGATTTCATATGAGCTTTTTTCAACAATGGCTTTTGCTTTGCCACTCTCCCACACAGCTTCGACTGGTGAGGAACCCGGGCAACAGTTGTTTTGCATGTACAGTCTCTCCTGTCTGAGCCACCGAAGCTTTTAACCCCTTCAGAGTGGTCTTGTGTGTCTTGGCACTCAGTTTGTGAGGACAGCCAGCTCTAGGCAGATTTAAACACTCCTTCCATTTCTGAATGTTGGATTTGACTGAACTGTGTCCATTGTGTTGGGAATCTTGTTTTTTAGTAATCTCCTGACTTATATTTTCAGTGATCTTTTCTTTTAGTTGCTTGGAGTGTTCTTTTGCCTTCCTTTGCCTGAAAGTGTAGCAGGAACACTCTCACAGCTCACAGGTGTTTTTATACTGCAATCACTTGACACACATGAGCAGCACTCAGGTGATCTCCATTTCACTAATTGTGACACTGCTGGCTCTGTTGAATTAGGTCAGTCACTTTAAGGGAGGGGGGTTGAATATTTATGCAAACACTTATTTTACTCTTTATGTTAACTAATTGACATTATTTTGTAAAAACCTGTTTTCACTTTGATATTAAACTGTTGTTTTTTGCAAGTTCTTGACCAAAAAGCCAAATTATACTGATCATGATTTCATGTTAAAGCAACAAAAGGGTGAAACATCCAATCGGGTGAATACTTTTTATAGGCACTGCACATCAAATTGAATTTCATGTGTCCACCACAGGAAGGTGTTCATCGACTTCGATAAGTTCCAGACTCTGGATGCAGCTCTGAGGGTGCAGAGACACAGCCTCCTGCCTCCGGGCCAGACGGAGGAGGTGGGCTGGTACTTCAGAGATGACCAGCTGTGGCGAGAATATGGATCCCAAGTAAGGAAAACCTCCACCCTTAAATTCATTTGACATTTAGGCTTTTCAGACTCTGAATGTCTCCTCCTCTCCCTCAGAGCGGCAGCATGCTGACCTCCTCAATCGGCAGTGGAGACGTCGAGCGTCAGTACGCTCTGAACCCTCGGGGGTCCTTCAGCTTCACAGTGGGCTCCACGGGCTACACGCTCGACTTCTCCAGTACGTGACATTTCTATCAAATGTGAGCTTCAGTTCAATGGATGTGTTTTTTATACAGCTAAATAAAAGTGATGGTGTTTTACACGGCAGCTATGAGCCAAACAAACTGCACCACAGGCCTGCGCAGGAATGTACGCAGGCGACCAAAATTCCCTTCCAACACATCCAGGTAAGACTTTTCATCTGCAGACATCGTGTCTGTCATGTTTCTTTCCATCATTCAGATCTAAATAGATCAGCCAGCCTAATCATCTGTCAGCTGGACTTTTGTCAGAGCACCAAGTATAATGGTATAATAGTTTGTGTGGACGTGCATGATCTCTCTCTCTCTCTCTCCGTGTCTCTGCAGCCTTCACTCTGCTTCAGTTTTTCCCACCACTGGGTCCTCCTCCCAGCTCACCGGTGGGGGCTACAAGTGGGAGTTTATGGGAGACGAGGGGCAATGGACAGAATACCAAGCATATGTAAGTAGGGCATCCAGCTATTTCAGGTAGCTGTAGCAAAAGCAATTCTTAACTAAATGGACCCCCAAAAAAAACATCCAAGTTTTCATTTTACTTTCAGCTTTGATTAGTTTGCATTGAAAGATATTGAACTTTCATTCTTAATTTGTACAAGTAAATAATCAGCTCACACACGATTTCTATCATGTTGGTTTGTTTAGGGACAATGTTCATTCCCCTATAAGGTGGACTTATTTGTGCACATTTGTATTTGTCTGTAGGCATGTTCATTTGACAGCGCTGCCATTGAGAGACAATACCAGCTGAATCCACAGGGCCAGCTCTGCTTCAAGATCCAGAGATACTCGTACACACTGGATTTTTCAAGTAATGCACGCGTGCAATGGCAAAGCTCCAAACCAGTTAATTAAATTGCCACTAAAACTCTGTGTACACTGGTTTATCGTAGCAATGCAGCAAGTCAATGACAACATTGGGACTAGAAGAGCAGTGAGGAGGATTCCTGACTCTGGACATCAACAGAGCAGCAGGTCAGAGATGAGAGGCCCTGAAAATGCCTCAAAATAATCCTTAATTTACATCTGAAATCATGCCAAACATCTTGTTGGATTTCATTAATTTGAAAAGGTAAAAACAAATCCCCTTATTTTTAAAAAGTCATGATATAAGAACATTGTGTTTCACCTTAATTAACACATTAATATACACGAGGGGAAAAGGTATATAAGACAAAAATGAATCTACTTATAGAACCTTAACTTGAAAATCCCTTTAGCAATTTAAGTAGAAATTAAGGGGTACACAACTTTTCTTATATTACTGTCACCTTTGTAAATTAAATTGCTGCTAGACTGATGTTATATCTGTTTTTAATCTGTCTCTTATAATCTGAATCTGCATAGCAACATAGCAACACCATGCATGTGTATGTATGCAAGTGTAAATTATTTCAACTTAAATGCTTTTATTCTGCAGTTTGGGCGCAAAATCACGATGGCAGTTTCAAGACATAGATGGAATATGGACAGACTACTCCAAAGTAAGACACGACTTTCTATTGTCGATGTGTAAATATCAGTAATGAGGAGCTGGAAATCTACAGCCATGATCATATTTACTACTAGGACATGATACTTAACAGAGTTCACTTGGTCTATGATGTATCAGAAAAAGACAGGATTTTCTATGAGATCTAAAATTTGCATTCTGTGTCTTGTAGGGAAATTTTCAGTGCAGCCTGTCCAGTCAGGACATCGAGTTCCAGTACCAACAGAACCCATCAGGCACCATAATGTTTACCACCAGGAGCTTTCGCTATGAGCTGAACTTCTCAGGTGAGCTGCAAACATCTACAGTGCAGGCTGTGTAGAACTTATTCCTATTTATAAGGTGATCATGTTACAGTAATAGATGATTCTTAATTCTGTCTGTCCTTTGTAGACATGACTCAGAGGAACCTGTCCACAAACACTGCCAGATTAGTGCGGAGACTCACCCAGTAACCGCGGCAACAGATTTGGAGGTTGGGAGTCAACTTCATTCACGATGACCTCACTGCCTCAGGTTGTCTCAACTATTGGAGTGATTCAGGTGGTTTTTTCACAAGCTGCTGTGATTAGATCATCTTACATGACAATCATTCGTCATGACATTTAACATTAGGTGTGAGGGATTCTTTACGTTCGTTTTTTCAGGGTCTATGATTCCAATGCATTTTCAGAGATCATCTTTTCAGAATGTACTTGAAAATATTTTCCCTATTTGCTGCCAATTTTTCAGGTTTACCTTTTTCTTATACCTTTGCTCTCCATGGTAAGGTTTAGGGCTTGGCTTAGGTTATAGTACAGCCTTGATGTCAAATTGATGGAGAAACTTTGACACCTCCTTTATTTTAAAACCAAAGGGATGTTTACAGGTGCTTCATATAATCCTGCCTATTTTTTATGCATGTAACCATCAGTTTAGTAAATCTTAAAATGTCAATGATTCATGATTGCTGCCTTGTAAACACTGTACTTGAAATTTTTAATGTTTGCCTTTCGATAAGATACCTCTTTCAACCTAAAACCAAAGGGAAGTTAACTTTGATGTTTCACTTTAATGCTGCCTAAATTGACATGTATTCACTGCACTTTGGAAATAAAAGTTATAGAAAGCCTCCTTTCTAAAATAAAGTTACATACACTCCACTGTCTGATGTCGTACTTTAAAACTGTCACACAAATAACAACCACACTTGAGAGTATTAGATTGTGTACTTTCCTTTATATGTACAGATTTTCATTGGACCACGTCAGAGACCAGCACCTTCACACATAAAACAAGGGCCACGCTACACACATATGACAGAAGTGGTATACAAACAATCTCGTAGAAGAATAAGCTTTAGTTTTCTGCTTTGGGGTTCTGCACGATCACATCCAATTTGTGATGAAATCAAAACTGCCACATACTGTATGCCAATCTACAGATGAAAAAAGCTCCAATTCCAATGTAGTCTTGTGTGATGAAAATGGGGAATGAACAGAACCTGACGAGTCAAATTCACTAGTAAGTAATGCTGCCATGCGGCTGGAGAGAGCTCACCTTGTATAGGCGGCATTAATATACAAAAACAAATCTTAACCTAATAAAAGACGTTACACTTCAGCATGTTAACAACAATCATTGTCAGAAACACAGTGTGACCAAGGTGCATCTAAAACTCCTACAATGGTGTAATTCTCTTCGAAAATGTAAGATTTAGAATGAGTACACATTAATGATAAGCTGTTTAGAAAATCTGACAGACCTACTGTATGAAATTATTGTAGGTCAGCGGAGATGAAGGTAAGGACACATCGATGGCTGCTTGAGCCAATCGATACGCACCTTTAAAAACCGATAAGGATTATTGCACACGACTCATCTAAGGCCTCTTAACCATTATCACAAGGACATAAAAATCCCAAGGCCCTCACAGAGCAATCCATTTTTAAATAACTATATATTTACACTTCATAGTAATATGTCACCAGCGCAGGTCTGGACAGCTGAAAAGTGCTGAAATCAAAATATATCGTGAAAATCTCCATCGTACAAATTGATCAAGAGAAACGGTGCACGGGGAGGATTTCGAGCTCCTTAAATACTTCATCAGAGCTAATCCAGCTGGAAATGTGAAATAAATCGTCATTGGTCACTGGAATTGTTGGGAATCATTCTTGGAAAAGATGCTAAAATCAAACTTTCACTCTTTTGTGGTCAATTTCAGTAACATGCAACAAAGCAATTTGAGAAGCAAAAGAAAGTGAGCTGATTTAAACATGTTAATACTCGAGTAACAGATGACTGCAGTCGGACTAGTTTTACAGCATGTACAGCAGTGCATATGGTTCATGATCACTGCCTTTAGCATTAGCATCTTGTTAAACAGATGCTGCTGTAAGATCTACTCCATTATCGTGAGATAAGTCCTTTGTACTGCTGTTTACAGAAACTGATGTCATGGTTTTTGTTACCAAAGGGGGTGAAATGGTCGTCAACTAACTGTGACCAGATAAAATCAACCCTTCTCTGCTTGAAGTGCTTGCTTAAATGTCAACTTAAGGAATGAAATAGTACAGTTTTGTAGCCTTAGAATGATAAAAGAACGAGAACAGAGGGGTGAAAAAATGAAGACCAGATTGGATCATGAGTCCAATTTGTTTCCACAAAATGGAGCTTTCTGGTGCTGCAGAGAAGGAATCACACTGCAGTGAGGCTAAACCATCGAAACCGCAACCGTGGGGCTGTCAGTTTTCAACACCCCCTTTCTGATTTTCTCCATGGAGGAGCCTCCTGGATGCAGATCAGTGGCTGCAGGCTTGTCAGCGCTACACTTCAAGCAGCCTCCCACTGGGCTCAGACATTTATGTATGCTGTATTTGTTTTTAAGCCAACTCTGTGATCACTTTAGACACGCAGCAAATCCTAAAATAGTCTGGAGAAGCAACAAAGCTACAGAAGCCCGAAACTGAGCAGATGTGAGGCATGGTAGCCGACTTTCTTTCCATCTTTTTTCTGCCCATTTTAAGTGGTGATTCTGACACAACTTGTTTACGAAGTGAAATCCACTCTATCCAGTCAATCATTCATGATATGAACACAAACTCTTCCTGAATAAACTGAGCTGGGATTAATCTCAACCCATGTTTTTTGGGCTGTCAAGTACAAAACAGTAGGAAACCCACAGCATTTAAAGAACACAGCATAGAAGAAGTAGTTCCCACCCCAACATTTGTCCTTCTGGTCCAGTAGAAATGGAATTCAGGTGCAGGTTAATTTGCCAGCTGAATGTGAGCGAGAGTCAGAATTTAAACCAGGTCGCATTATAAATACAGACAGCATCACCCCTGAAATGCTTTTTTCAGTGTTTTGTTCTGTGAGAATTCAAGGCTCATCCGTCCAAAGTTGTTAAAAGAATATACTTAACCTGGCAGCTTTTTTAAAATTTACTTTTAGCCGAATAAGTCTTTCAGATCATTGTTGACAGATGCACTATGTTTAATTCCACTTTGGTTCAGGCTGGGGGCAGCAGCAGGTTGAGAAAAGTTCTGCGGGCTGAAAAAAGGGTTTGCTTGCATCCCAAAGCCGCTGGGCACTCCCCCCATACTTACTGAGGCACCCTGCATCTGAGTCTGAGCGTTCTGGGGTGAACTAAACTGACCAAGCCAAGGGGAGCTGGTGCCAGGAGGCTTTGAGCCCATTTGGTTGAGGGTGACTTTGGGCTGGCTGGGTGTGAAAAGACTGTCCAAGGCTGACATGTCAGGGGCCTTATTTGTTTGCCCAATTGGTCCTTGATTCTGCGTAAGGGCTCCAAAGTTTGGGGTGCTGGTAGTGGTGGCCATGCCGCCGTAGAGGCCGGGGGCTGTGGGCCGCATGCCCATCCCCATACCTCCTGTCTGAAAGCCAATGGGTTGGTTGAAGCCGTTGGAGACCGGGCCACCCATGGGGCCCATCATTGGGCTGGCGGAGGGGAAGGCAGCGATGGTGGTGCCCTGCACTGGGGCTGTTCGTGCTGTGTTGGCCAAGGACAAGCTGTTTAGAGACGTCATGTTGTTGAGAAGGCTGCTTGTCAGATCCTTAGTCTGCAACATAAAACAGGATTATATTTATCATTATAAGCCATGCATGTTTGAACTTGCGTTTGTGCACACAGACGTTTTTGGGTGTTACCTTTGTGTTGGTGGTGGAGGCTGGTTTGGCGGATTGTGGTGCCAACGGCTGCTGGTTTCTCAGTTTGGCTGCCTGCTCCTGCTCCTTAGCCAAACGCTGCTTCTCCTCAAGAGTCAGAGACATCTGGGGAGGCGCAAAGGAAGAGAGACCATGAACAAATTGGACTGCATGCTAAATGGACAAAAGGTCAAGATGTGTGTAAATTAAGTATCACATCATTTCCATACTCTATTAGGCTGCGGGGCTGTTGCTGCAGATCCATTCTCTTTCCCATTAACCCCAGTGCTGCCAAAGATATCATCAATCTGAAAGCAAGAAAAGTCAAATTGGAATGACTGCAGCACAGAGAAGTAAAGCATGTTTTAGAAACTTTGAAGGCAAAAGAAAAGTAGGTATATCCACGATCTTTGATCTGTTGCTTGGTTGTCACAGAATCAACCTCTCACCTGGCTGCCCGTGCTCGGTGGGCTCTTGGTCTCCTCTGATTGGCTCCCTGGATTTGAGATGTTTATACTCCTGTTAGAAGACACAACAATGAACACAATCAGAAAGCAAAATGAACTTGAACAGAGGGATTTACACAAGCCTGGTTTAGTCATACCATTATCATATTCATGCGGTCAGTATCAACTGCTAATTGCCTCCTAAGACAGATCTACTTACCCCAGATGTTCTAGAATATGAAAATCCCCATTAATATGTATAACCATTTTATATTTAATCAGATAGAGATAAGCAGAGGTTATAGTAGAGGGTAATTTATAATTGTGACAGGCACCTCTGCTGCTCCTGCATGACGTGCAGCTGCTCCAACTTGGTCTTGTGTTCAGCCTCCATGCGACCCAGCATGTCTCGTATGACCACCATGAACGAATTAAACTGAAACATGTAATATATTAAATAAGATTAGACCAAAAATAACAGTTGATACAAAATGTGTTAACTGTACAATAAAAGAAGACAGGATGGATTTTTCATAGTTTCACAGGTTGAAAAATTATAAGGTGTGTATCTGTTTGGCTGTATGTTTGTAGAACCTGGTTAAGGTTGAGGTTGTTGTCTATACTAAGAGAGACAAGATGGGGCAGGCTCTTGGTGGCAAGGTGCTCTTTGGGGATGCCCAACTTCTTGTGGCTGAAGGTGCACTTATAGATTCCTAAAGAGAGGAGTGGGGAAGCCATGAAGTAAACCAGGAGATTACTCAAGCGTTTCAATCACAGGAGTAGGAAGCAGAGTGAACTGTGTCCAGTTTCTTTACCTAGAATACCCATGAGTACTGCTGGTTCTCTGGAGGGGATCTGTTGTAGGAAGGGCAGGATCTCATCAATGACAAACCACTTGTCTAGATATTCCAAAATCTTCCCCAGACACACCAGAGAGTTCACTCGTACCTGCAGAGAAACAAAGAAGATACATAAATAGAAAAAATCAAAATGATCATCTAGTTTCAAAAAGATAATAATTTGACATTTCAGTTGGTAGCAGACAGTGTTGGAGAAGGACATGGGCAAAAATACAGACACCTTGAAGGTATAATTACAGACTAAATGTACACATTGAGAGCAGAAAATGGATGGAGACTCACAGCAAGTGAGGAGGTCTGTAGGCAGGCTGATTTGATTCGAGGAATGAGGGAGTTCTTCATGGACGGGTAGTCAATCAGGTTGGCAAATGTTGGGATGATGTTGAGGCACAGCTCCTGCTCAACCACAGATAAGACTATTAAATCTGACATTTTTATGATGCCAAGTGCATTCATTCTTACTGTGCTTTCAGGGTGGAATTGAAAAGGGAATGAGGAGTGCAGCAGGTGGGGAAATGATGCTCCAAGGTTTGAGAGTGGAGTGATGAAAATATACACCATTGAAGAAAAAAAAATTGCAAGAATAATTATTCTCATGATGTTTGTATTTCAAAGAGGTGGTGTCTAAGGCAACAAAGCAGCCAGGCAACTGAAACAGGCCTAAAAATAATTTTGACACAGCATCTGGCTTCTTCAAAAATCTATTATACAGTAGCTCCTATTTTTGTGGTTTAGACTGACTGTGTTAGGATGATCTCAACAACACTTGAAATACTAAGCAAAATATTTCTCTCCCTTGTACCTGGATCTGTACAGAAGGGGCTTCCAGAGCTCTGTAAACCATGGGCAGCACGCTGTTCTTAATGTCCTCCGGAGGTGTCTTGGTCAATAGTAGGTCCATCTTCTGCAGGAATATCAGCAGGATCTGCACAATACAGAGATCCAGTTAGTAAAAGAAAGCAAGAGAATTCTATGGTGTTCTCTACAGATGAGTACAGTGGTCAGTGGAAGTTAGCAGAGGCAGTGCTTTCAGCGGCTTTAGTTTAGTTTTAGTACTACAGACAACACAACGCACAAACTGGCCGACATGATTGGAGCGTATTCACAACAGAGACCACTCACCATATTACTAGCCTGAAGAAGCATGGAAAGAAAAATACAGAGAAAGACAAGTCTTGATAAAGTGACAGGCTGAGTAGAAACAGAGCATGCTCTTTAGTTGGTTATATACAACCGATTAATCTCACTTTATGCCAAAAGAAAGAAAACATCATGTACAGTTTAAAAGAGAAAAAAAGGACAAAACAAATTACCTGGGGACATGTCATTACTTGAGTGCATTGTTAGCTTACCAACAAACACTTCGATAACCACAGTAATACTGAACACTCAACTCTGTTTAAGACATGTGCATAAGCATACTGCATACTGTGCTGCATTCTGCTTTTGTGTGAGTGTACCTGAATAGGCTCTTGCTGCTTGAAAACAGGCGTGAGGTCAGGCAAGATGAGGCGAACATACTCCTCCTTGGTGCACTCCTCAGCGATCAGCAGCACGTTGGGTAGCACAAAAGGAACCATGTCCGGGTTGACAAACTCAGAGGTCAGCGCCGGCAAGATTCGATAGACCACCACTCTCTGGGAGAAAGAGAGATGGAATGTAGTACCACTACACTAAACAATAAGTCTGGAAAATACTCATTCTTGCATCCACATTTTTCTACCACTTAGATCACCTTTTGTACCTGATATATAGTGTATTTCCTTTACAATATGCATAAGGACATACCTTTGGTAGTTTGGGCAGGACTTTGGGGAGGCCTTTGTAGAACTGGGACTTCTGTAGGTTGTCCCTTTGGAAAAGGGAATCAAAGTACTGCAGGGTCACAGCACCAACGTCATCAAAAAATGGAATCTGAAATCAAAAGCACAATGAAAACAAAATCACCAACCTTCACATATACTACGAAAATATGCTATTCTTTGCATGTTCCTGCATGTCGCAAAAATGCAAACCTTGGTCATTTGGTCTGCGTCCGGTCGGACATTGGGTGTGACGCTGAGCAGCATTTTGACATGCTCCCGCACCTCCTCTGGGATCTTGTTCAATAGTGCTGGACTCATGGTGCTCAGCTAATATTAAAAAAACAGAAGAAAAAAATGAAACAAAGAGAAAGGAGGAGAATAAAATCACTGTTTGATTGGCAATAGTAACACACTCTTGAGATACAAAACAAAATTGTTAGTTGTGCTATCGCTGTGATTCGCTGCATGACTTGATATGTAAGAATACATCCACATTAGCCCCAAGCAG
Source organism: Centropyge bicolor (assembly GCA_037975185.1). Lineage (NCBI taxonomy): Eukaryota > Metazoa > Chordata > Actinopteri > Pomacanthidae > Centropyge > Centropyge bicolor. The sequence continues at coordinate 7,134,665 of JBBMOC010000004.1, read as the reverse complement.
CTGATCCTGCAGTTTGTCAAGTCACAATGATAAAGGATTATTTCATGTTTCCGTTTTACCACCCAAATGAAATCAGGACAAGACACCCGCCTGCATTATGATCTGGACAATGACAGAAAATCTGACAGCTGCAGCAGAGATAAGCATGAGAAGAAAAAAATTTGCATGTGAAAAAAAAATGGGCTGCATGGTTCTGTACTGTAGCAACATGTAAGGACTATCTCAATAAGAAGTTCAAGCAATGTTTTAAAAGTGGTTACGTGGCATAATTGCTGCAATTCTGTGAAAGATTTATGATCCTTTGAGTCTATCATTTGTCATGCTCCAACATTCAGCACACCTCACACTCACCTGGTCCAGTTGCCTACTGAAGCTCTTAAAAATGTCGTGCTTGTTGACTTGGAAAACAGGCTTGCCTTCATTGAAGACGGCATGCATGACCACACCCAGTGAGTACATGTCGGAGGCAGAGTCACAGCTGACAGACAGGATGTACTCGGGGGCCAGGTATTCAGGGTTGGGGAGGCAGAGTGGAGGGAGGTTAGGCTCCCACTCTTTACATGTGTACTTAGGCTGAAGAGAAAAAATATAACACAATATAAAGTTGTGACAAACCACTGGATATTAATCTGGTAGAGCATCTTGAAGGCAGTAAGCCCTGCCTGACAAACTGTACTAAGGGAACAAAAGTCTTTGCCAACACACCTCAGCGTCTGAGGCATTGGTAGAGGAAATGCTGAAGTCAAAGCCCATGATTTTCCAGGCTCCACTTTTGTTAAGGATGATATTCTCTGGACACAAGTTGCCATGGACCATTTTTACTCCACTGTGGAGGAAAGACAAACCCTCCGAGATCTGAAGAGTTAAAAAAAAAAAAAGAAGAAAATGTCAGGGAGCAAAACAGACAAAAGCACAATGCAATGAACAACAAAAGGTTTGGATTTCAACTGACTCACAGATGGTATGAATGGGTCAACACACAATAACACACATTATGCCCTTAATTTAATTTTGATCTGATATTTCTAAGCTTCAGTATGACAATGGTCTAATAACTAGGATTGGCACATAGTGGCTATAGCAGACTTTTCAGGTATTTTCTATTTCTATTTGCCATAAATGGTCTCCTTTCAGTAACTTATAGAAGCTGTGGAAAAGTAAGATGACAGAAATAAAGACCAATGTGGGTGAATGCGAGAAATAATTGATGAGGCCTAAAATCAAATTGAATGACACTTAAAATATCTGTATCACATAAAATATCGGACCAAAGAATTAATTGGGAACAACACTGCCAACAAAAAAAAAAATCCTTCATTGCAGCCATATATTGGGCAAGATAACCTGTGTGCATTCTCACCTGCAGCAAGCCATATTTCGTCTCCACGTCATAGAGCTTGTACTCCTTGATTTCGTTGGGCACTGGGCTGGGCAGGTTCTCCCACTGACCCAGCACGTTGGACAGACTGGCAAACACTGGCTCTGTACAGAACGCCAAGCAATCTCTGAGGGCCAAATACAGAAATAACATCAGAGAGGAATTTGAAATAACTGCTTTTAAAAGTTGAGTTATTCTTGAACAGACAAGTCAACAACATGAAAAAAGGTGAAATCAGAGACAAAGAAGTGTTTTTGAATTTAGAGGTGCCATGGGTGAAAGTTTAAGAAAGACAGAGTGGTAAAAAAAAAAATATTAGGGAAAAAGTAAGCATAAGACAGCCTCAACCTGATTATGCCCTCAGGGGGCATACATTATTCAGAGACCAGTTCACAAAGTCTTTTGATCATGACAAGCTTCTGCTCACATATGCACACACAGAGGCAGAAAAATAGATGTTATGCAATTTTACCTCGAATGTCAAGCCCCTCTTTGAGCTCTGACTCATTGAATTTGTCCTTGATATACGTGTGTGTGCATGTGTTCGTGTGCAATACTCACCTTGATTCTTCCAGAGGATGCTGCACAGTCAGAAGACGGGGGTGACGCAGTCTGGTCAGCTGTTGCACCCCCTTTTTCAGCGAATCAATGATTTGGTCCTTCTCAAATTTCTGATACTTGTCAATCATCTTCTTATCAAACACAAACACTGCCACTTCCTGGAGGGTTAAAGATAGCAACACTTGAAATTAGCTTTATGACGTCCCACACCATCTCCTGATGTGGAAAAGTGTTCAGTTGACTTCAGCAGCACAAGCATGGTCAGTTGTCTATCCATTTAAATGTAAATTTTTATAAATTGGACCTGGTCTGGTCAGGGGAAAGATATTAACACACACATACCTGTTTGGTGGACTTCTTGGTGCCATTGTAGATCCTCCAGCACATTCCCGGACCCCCGCTAGCAATATGTCGCCCAACCTCAAACTCCCTTGTCACCGGGTTGCCCATGACGGCACTGGTGACATCTGCCGTCACCTTTGTGACGGTGCTTTTTAGCTTATTCAGCATAGACTCCATGTTCAGGCCTGACCTGGCAGCTGAAGGTGGATGACAGGTATTGACCAGTCAGTCAAATGTCACAACAACCATAGTTTTTGCAAATCCCTCGAAGAGGGAGCTGAAGCTAACCCTTTCTAGCTAAGCAGAAGGCTTCAAGAATGCATTAGATATGCACTATAATGCACCTGCTCAAAAATTTGCACATCAAAGAGCCACCGGTGTCCTGCCTGTGCAGGCTGAGGACAATAAGCACCATAACAGTCCAAGCTGTCCCCAGAAATATAAAATGACTCAGAGCAAACTCAGCCGCACCACATTAAGGCTCTCTTTCAAAATACCTCAGAGTGACTTGACAGCATGTTAGGCAACAGGAAGCAAGGCAAAAGAACATGGCTGGCAGTACTCTAGCCGCATTATTTGTATGTGAACAGTATCTTCACAGTTTGATCTGTCTTTAGTGGGCTTACAGTACTTTGATGTTTATTTCACTGCACTCCAACAAGAGTGAATAAGTTATTTTCTGCACACGGTACCATTTAAATAATTAATTGCTTACAGATTACCACATAAAAAACAGTGTGAAGCATCAGTACTAAATGGATCAAAGCACACTGAATCTTAATAAAAACGTGTAGCTTCACTCCAAAATCAAGCCAACCAATTATGTAATTGATAATTCCTGCTGTATATTCATACATATATATATGATATATGTATAATAATACATCTAATGATATACAGTATTACACAGCATCTACCTCAAGCTCAATGACTTATTTATGCTCAGCCAATGCCAACGGCTGTAACACTGTGTGAACAGCCAAATTGAGGGTGCACAAAAATCTGAAATCTGCCAACAAGCATGGCTCAATCTGATGCACTCAGCTTTGTCAATGTTTGTATCAGCGTGTCAGTTTTCTCATCTCCTTCAATCCCTCTTTTTGTTCATTTTCCACAACAGCCAGAGCTTAACTCAATATACAATATGACAATATAGCTTCATTTGAAGAAGAGGAAGTGTGCTGAGAGGCATTACAGGATTTCTGGCCTGATAACAAGATGATCCACTGTACTCAACTATAACTGTGCCATTGCTCAATATTTACTTAGTAATGGATAGAAGCCAAAAAGGCATGCCAATTCAATATAAGCGAGCCCATCTGTGACCATAAGATCTAATTATTAAACAATACTTAGCATGAGGTTGTTTAAAGCCTTTATCTGCAACAGGTTTGAAGGATGCATTTCCCAGAGTACCTATACCTATACTGTTAAAAGGTTATCTTATGACAATAAACTTACTTTACACGAACTGATATCTGTCAACATTAGTTATTATACTAGTTAGCCAGAGTTAAATTGAAAGCAGTTTTGGACATTCACCAAAACCACCTGCACAGAGCTTTCCTAGCACAGTCGTTAGCTTGCTAGTTAGCCATAAGGATACCAGCTTGCAAACATGGTTATGATCTCACAAGCTATTTATGAGAAGTTGAAAATTAACCTTACTCTTAAATTAAAGCATTTCAGTGTTGTATTTGTCGCTTAGCATGACTGTCACGTCTGACTGGGAAATAGCTTGATGTTAGCTAACTAAACCGTCTTGTTTAGCCTTTTAAGTTACGCACACATCAAAACTAGCATTGTGACACGAACATTATCATCAATATTTATCTTACCAAACCTTAATTTAACCCCTTATCTTTCTGTGTAGCTCTAGAAAGCTAACATCATCGTTGCAGTTCTAACATTAAAGACTTTTTAGATAAACAGATCACGGTAGCTACCAACAAGCTAACTAGCCTACAATGCGCAAGTAGACAGTGACGTTACTGTCATTACAGTCAAACACTTCCTGTCTTCAATCCAAAACTGTAACATTACAGCGACTCACCTCGATATGCAAACGTCTCCCAATTTTATTTCTTCTTCCCAGCAGACTCTGAGCTGTAATGCTGTCAGTTACGGCTGTAAAACACAGCCCCCATGTCTTCCTGTAGCTAGCACACGAAATGAGGTAGCTTAGTACGCTAGTGAATGAACAACCCTACTTCCGGGTTGTTGTTTTTTTTATGGAGTCAGGTGCATCCACGTCACCTGTGTTTTTTTTAACCAACTATTTTACAGTCACACCATGTACAGATAAACGGTAAATCAGATCGTTTGATTCGTAATTTACACAATCACTCTGAATTCTCTTTCAATTAGTGATGTACGTTATATAAATTACAGTAAATTACAGTAATAGACACAGATATTTATGCAAAAAATAAAAAGTACCCTTCATCACCCTGTTCAATAAAATCTGCTTAGTTATGATTTACAGCTGCATTGCAATGGATTGATTTAAATGAGGTTATATGAAGTTGATAGTTATTTGCCAAATATTGGCACCAGACAGTAGTGAAAGTAATCAAGTACACCCAGGTATTATACTTAGGGGCGGCTGTAGCTCAGGAAGTAGAGCGGTTGTCCACTAGCTGTCCAATCCTTTTCCAATATCTGGAAAAATCTGAATTTAGCTGTGTCTCATATAAGGGAATCCTTGGAACCAGACAGTTCATGGACTTGACTCATTCACAAAATTAGGACAATGTCTTGCTTGAGAAAAAAACATCTATTAAACTTTTATTAGATTTGTTATTACAAGAGAAAATAAAGCATCATAAAGTGCATTCTAACATGATTTCAGCACATGAAAAAACAAAAGATGCATGGCTTCATGAATTGAACAAAAAAAAATCCAAATGAGGCACCATGCTTTACTAAAGATTAAATTAGTAGCCTAAAATAATATTTAGTCATTATTTATTATGTACCTTCCATCAAATTGCATGTCCGCCTTTCAAGTAAAATCCTAAAACATTACAATTAACAGGCATTTGACTATGATATAAAAAGCACTAAAACGATGCTTAAACCTCTAAAATTAAAAAACAATATATTAACCTGAGTTAAATTTAGCCAAATACAACATTGTACCCTTTACTGCTTTCATTTAACCATATTAAACCCCATTCAGCTACATTAGTGTTGTGTTTATCAGTGTCATCATTAACCACGCTACAGCATGCTACAGTAAAAATGAAAAACTAAAATAGGAACAAGCTGGCCGCTATAATATTATAATTCTTCCTTCGTTTGTAGAAATAATAATGCTTGATCAAAGTGCACAGCATTAGCTCCTTTTTCAAAGCCCCAATCAACAGTAACAAGAAGTACAACAATTATTCCACAAGCTGTTCACTAATTATCATTAATCCCTTTAAAGTTTTTATACTTCACATATACTGTATTCTGTACTAATGCCAGTCTAGGGCACATCCCCTCTATAAACAATATTTAGCTTTAGAACATAAAAACAATGTCACTAAGGGACAATTAAAAATGACTACCTCCATTTAGGCACCTGATACCATAGATGAAATGATATTTCCTTGCTTATAAACTAGTTTAAAACAACTATAATTACTCCTATGGTTTGAGAAGCCAAGATCTCAAAATGTTGTAAAATGTATCAGATAGATAATGCATCCAGTGTTACAGGACAGCAAGAACTATAAAAAAGACACAATAGTATTTCCACAAAGAAACCCTCAATGATTGTAGGCCTCTTGTGACTGCACAGATAGTGTCATTCCTTTTCTACAACTTGACATTAGATGAGATTAGAGGTGTGGCTGTATGCCAGTTTTAAAGCATCCAAAATTATAGAGGCAGATTGTTTAATTGGAACCATGATGTGCATTAAGTTATTCCAGTGTAAGCGCCATTCAACTACTTTGGCTTTGTGAAGTGCACCTAGAAAGTCAAACCACTACACTTCAGTTGGATGTTTCAGAAGGTGCTGGAGAGATGCTGGAGGAAGACCACAGGGTGATGTTTTTCGAACTCTTTGAGCAGCCTCCTCCTCTCCTTGACAGGTATGGTTTTGCTCGAGGAAATGTCATGAAGAAGCTGTTTGAGGCTCTCCAAGGTTGTAGCCTCTCGCTGGTCCTCATACTCCTGTTGTGTCACCTGCTGGCAGAAGGTGAATGCTGCAACACACAGGGAAGGGGACATTAGTTTCTGAGTGGGACATTAATGCATAGTGGTGATGGGACAAGTGATTCATATTTGGCCTGGCTCTGGAGCAATAGTGCCACCATGTGGTAATTTATAGAACACTTTTTGGGCCATAACTCCTCATATGTTGAGTTCCAAGTTCAAGATAAATGAATGTGTGAGTGTTATTTCATGCAATGGTGTCATGTGCATATTGAGTATTTGTATTTAACTTACTGGCAATTGAGTCAGGGTCTTTTCCCTGCTGCATAGTCCTCAGTGTTCCCCTCACAGCTTCAATAAGGGATATGGGAGTCTGCATTTATTCATGAGGGAATAAAAGAGTAAAAGGAAATTTAAATGTTGAATTCAAACTTATGAAGAATTAAATCAGCCTATCAATAACAAAGGGGCGCTAGATCTACACTCTACATTACAGATATATGTAAGCTAGAGTAGCCTTCGCCCAAGTCGGCTGGGATAGGCTCCAGCCCCCCCGCGACCCTGCAGAGGATTAAGCAGTAGACAATGATTGGATGGATGGATGGATGGATGGATGGATGAATGGATGGATGAATGAACGAACGTAAGATAGAATAAATTGAAAATACAGTGGAGCTTTATGGATTCAATAATGGGTCATTATGTAAAACTTTAAAATAGAATGCTGGAAAAACTAAAAAAATTAAAGACGTACCTTGAAGAGCTCAGTGCAATTGTCCATGAGAAACAGCACCAGAGTTTCGCTTTGGGATCGAGTCAGTTCATGATTGTGGATAATTGATCTCTGGAAAGTGCGGCAGATCAAGGCCCTGTTATCAATCTGGAAAAAAACACACAAAAAGGTCATTGAGAGTTTCAATCACATTGACCACTGATCCAACTGGAGATATAATACTAAAATTTAAAGCTACACTTGAATTTAAAAAGCAGTTGAACAATGTGCCACATGGGCCATGAACACCCAAGCTGGTTTCTGGTTATTTTTTTCAATAAACTGTTTTGCTTATTATGACACATAGTGAGGAAGGTGAACTACCTGTTTCTGAAGACGGCAACCGTCTGGATGAGCTGCTGTGGCCATAAACACCAGTAGTCTTCTGAGTTCATCTCTCACACTTGTGTCCAGCAGCCGCAAACACAACTGAGATGCTTTGATGGCATCCTGCACCTTCCTTTCATCTGGAAAGAAACAAGAGGGAGAAGAGAGAAGGAGAGACAAAAAGTATTGACCTTTGTGACAGGAGCAAAACTGTGCAAGAAAATGGATTACAGACCACAGATGCACTGTCACTTACTGCTTTATATGTACACACAGCAGTGAGTGAGAATGGGCTGCCAAGTCTCAATCAAAAATTTTCAAAATGACACAAAAATAAGCATAAAATCACTGTAAACCTTATCTAGTCTCACCCAGCAAAGTCAGAATTGCAGCGTGAATGTCCAGGTGGCGTCCCGAGAGAAGTGGAGCCTTTTCCTGTCCACTATAGTACTTGGCAATGGTGTCAAAGAGGAGTCTCTTTGTACTTGCCATCTGCTCTTCCTGGTCACCTTCTGAAAAGGCATTGCCACCTTGTTGGCTGAGCTGTTCCCCTGCAACCACGATTAGTTGGTCAGGAAAGAGCTCCAAGCAGTCTGCTGCTGCCATCAACCACCCATCAAGCCTGTAAACAAATGAAACAGAACATAATGTTTTCTTCTGTCACTGTGGAGAGAGCAAACTACAAAGTTTCTAAATCACAAGTAATCTTAGTTGAGGGATAGATTTGCATTTAAGTAAATTAAGGAACAGGATCAGTTTATTTAATTCTAGTTTTATATCCACTGTGCAAAAGAAGCTTAAAAGCACTAATGAGAGCACTGACTGGGGCAGATTAAGGGCGTCAGGCAGCTCTCTCTCCAGGCAAGTGTTGGAGATAACCAGGTCCTGGGTGGCCAGAGGAGTTCTGCAGGCCTGGAGGTGAACCCTGACAGGAGAGGTCAAGATGCAGTCCAGCACAGGTAACTCTACTATCTGCAACAGCTGCAGTAACGTCTGCTGCTTCCAAACTTCATCCACCACTAGGGAGGGCGTAGAGTAATAGAAAGAGGAGAAAAGAAATTGAGAGAAAAATATCTGTCCACCATAAACTGTCACAGACTGTTGTCCTCTTGTATAAGACACCTACTACACTGACAAATACTGACTAATTAGCTTGGTCTTACCAGCTTTGGACAGAAAGGCAGAAGTAGTGGGGGTTGTGTTTAGAGATGGATATAAGGTTGGTCGCAGGTTGATGGTCTTCAGCAGCCTCTCAACCCTCCTGTCTGATGGTCCGACAGCAAGGGGATTAGAAATGGTCCTCAGTTCCTTCAGCCTCCAGAAACGACAGGAAGCATTATAATGATTAATAATCATTCAGGTCCGAGTAGAGGCTGGTGATAAAGGTGTGCAATATTGTGAAAATCAAGTTAGAACATTTATTTACTAAATAATTACCTTGATATAGTTAATATTATTTGCATATGATTGTATAATAATGTATAATTAAGGGTGGGTTCATCACTCAACAGTAACACTGCTGTTTAAGACCTGGTTATAACATCATGAAAGACATAAAAAAAAAAATTGTAATCAAAAATCAAAATCTAAGATGTTAACTAGAGCTATATGCCAATATCAATATTATAGCATAATTAATGCATCTTTCATGTCTGTTGTGTATATGATCGTTTTAGTTCAATTTAATGTTACACTTTATTTTGCAATGAGGCTTCTAATCAAATTAGTCAATTTAACCCTAGTAGGGTTAGGGAATTTTAAGTAAAACCAACCTGGAGCTCTTCTTCCTTTTTATCTCCAGTTCCTTTTGTGGCGTGTTTTCTGTATCACTATTGCACTCCCTCTTGGCAGAACTGGGCAACACTTTATATTCCAGAAAACGATAAAGACTGCAGCTGCTGTCCTCAAAGGTCACTTCCTTGTCTCTGCGAAAGAGCTTCGTACCCACTGGTTCGAACACCTTGGCCTCCATCAGAGCTTGGCAGAGACGAGCAGCTTTGAGTCGAGACACTTCACTTGTGCAAAAGACTACATTTTGCATCAAATAACTGAGGACAGCATCCACAGCATCAGAGCCTGTGAAACATTCGGTGTGAACGCGTAGATGCCTTCTACAGCGGCGCACCTCCACCTGGGTTCGCAGAGCCTGGATGATGTTGTGCCACAGCTGGGTGGCACCGAACGGCCCAGAGAAACCTATTAGGAAACACAGGATGAGAGAAAAATGGCTAAAACATGTTCTGTATCAAACTAAGGGTGAACATGAAGAAGAAATGATGCATGGTGAGAGATAACATGGTGACAGTGAAAAACTTGTGACAGTGAAAACAGTGAAAAGTCTTGTGGAGGGATCTTTAGGTTTTCTTCTTCTCATGTAGACAAGTGAAGGCTTCATCAATAACAGTGTAGTTGACACTGGCATATTCATCATTTCAGTAGACCTGTAACGTGAGTGAAAATATAACTAGCTAGATTTACTCAAGTACAAAGTTGAGGTACTTGTACTTTAGTGTTTCCATTTTAAGCTACTTTACATTTCTACACTACACATGTAAATATTTACATATTTCAGATGTAAATATTCTACTTACACTTACCTCGCAGATAAATATCTTAAATGTTTAAATCGTGGTTCAACCGTGTAAAACACTTTGTAACTGAAGGATACAAAGTGCTGTACATAAAGTTCATTATCGTTATTCATGAAAAGCTGATGGACAGTTAATGATTAAACTACCAACAGGTGTATAATGTTGTTGTAATTTGTCCACCTCGACCAGCTGAAACAGTAAATTGCTGCTAACACATCGATGCATCCGTAATAAGATCCCCATAATTATAATATAATAAAAGTATGTAAAGCAGCCACGTACTTTAACATATAGCTACTTTCTAACCTTATTAATAGAAGGTTATAAATAACTTTACAAGTAAAAGTGTTTCACAGTGTTGTTGCTAATTTTAACCTAATAACTAAAGTAACTGATCTGTCAATGCTGGACCCCGCGTCGTCGCATTTATTTACACATACGAGCTTTGTTTGTGCGTTTGTATTCATATAAACGAGAGATTCGCTAACTTGAAACTTATTTATCGTTAATATTCGGATATTACCTTGCTGTATATTTTCACGAAAACTTCTCGTTTGGCTGTTCAACCGTCTGAACCGTGGAGTCAAATCAACCGCCATCACGAGCTCTCAGTGTGACATAGGCGTCCCCGTCTTCTTCTTCTCCTCGATGTAACCGGAAGATAGCGCGCTGCTCCCCTCTACAGGTACCAAGAAGTACTTTGCTTTTTAGACATGTTATCAGCATCTTGCAATCAAATATTTCACCAAACTTAATTTATAAATATAGTAAATCAAGCAAACAGTCAATAAATAAGTCAGAAAAGATGACAGATGAAATGTCATGGGCTCCTAGACTTTGGATTGACCCTCATCTTTCAAATAAATTCGAAAAAGCACTGTTTTTAAATTGGTTTTCAGTGATTTCATTTATGTTTTATTAATTTTTAGTTCGTTTTACTGCCTTTGTATTTAATTATGTGTTTAGCTTTTATGGCTTTTGTTTTGCTTTATTTTCATTCTATAATAATAAAATAATATTACTCAATGCTGCCACCTTTAGACTAAAGTTTGCAATAGCAAGTGAGATTATGGCGCCCGTGCACTTTCCAGTAACTCCAGCCAAACTTGTATTTGATGCCATTGCATTTGCCAAACTCATGACTTATTTCTCATAACCTCAGGCGTTTCAAATTAAATTTCATCGTGTGCCACGTCAGCGTTAGGTTTGCCCTCAAAGGGCTGGTTCTAAATGTCAGACAATATAATTGAATCTATACATTATTGCTTCTGCCTTTGATTAATATTGATTTCAGAACAATTATAATAAGCTCTAATAGCAAAAAAAAACCCTTGCAAGTAGACATCCAATCATGCAACAATTATGTATTAAAAATGAAACAAAGTTGTGTGAACAAATTTTTAGACTGTTTATAGGGTTAGCTCTAAGCTAAATGTAAGCTGTCTGCACACTCTTGATATGTATCTTTGATGGGTTTCACCCAAACACATTTTGTATTGTAAATGAGATGTCACATGATTTGTCCTCCTAACAATGTCTCTTCAGAGGCAAAACTGGAAGGTACGATTTCCTTGGACATAAATGTAATTATGTGCAAATCTATGATTGTGCAATTAAATGTGCCACCAATGTGCAAAAGAAGTAACAGCAAAAAAAAAAAAAAAAGAAAAAAGACAGGACTCCAACGCAGACACCAGAGGCAGAGATGAAACTTGTTTTTTAAGGATTTTAATGCAAGTAACAAATATGAGAGTTGAGTATCACAAATTAAAAGAAGAAGCACTGATTGAATGACATAAAACAAAGAGAGACAGAACTTAGGGAGCGGAGCAGAACATGACAAAACACTGGCAGCGTTTCCTCTGATAATTTATTTCTTTCTTTATATGAGGAGTATGTGTTATCATGGTCAGTTATAATCACATTATAATGCATTATACCAGTGATTATAATGCATTATACCAGTGATTATAATGCATTATAAATAGTTCTGATATATGACAACTATGACCAGCAATCATGAAGTATTATAATACTTGACCTTATAAGCCATTATAAAATGCTCTATAATGTGTTATGCTCATTGTTATAAAGCCTTATGATAATTTATGAGTGTTTATAATGATAGTTATAGACGTTTATAAGCATATCATAAATATATGTATAATGCATTATCTATGTGGGAATTGTCAGTGAGTTGCCAACAGTTATAATGTATTATAATAACTGACCTTATAAGTGATGATAAAATGGTTCATAGTGTGTTATGATTATTGCTATAAAGCATTATGATCATTTATGAGTGTTTATAACTATAGTTATACAGTGCTATAATGTCATTATAATGCATTATAGATACATTTTTAATATCTTTATAATGCGTTATAGAAATAGGCGTCAAATAAAGTGTTACCAACTTTTGTTTATCAACTTAACCACTCACTGTGAATGTGATAAAGTTTTTTGAAGGAGTCACATTGTTAATAAAAATAAGTTTTGCAATGTTTTGTGTTGTTCTTGCATAGATTAAAAGATGTGAATTTTTCTTCAAGCAAACCACTTATAGTGACTTATGACCAGCTTGTAATGTGTTATCACCCTATACCTGAGCAGTTTCTTCACTTTACTTGAAGCGCCCAATGAGCATTTAGAGTAACTTATAATCACATTATAATGCATTATACCAGTGATTATAATGCATTATAAAGAGTTTTAATATTTGACAACTATGACCAGCAATCATGAAGTAAACGAAAACTGACTTTATCTGCATTGAGGTATTTAACATTGTAGTGATTGCTTGCTTGTATATCGGAGTATTTCTTCCACCAACCTTTGTATATCAACAGGGACTTGTAGAGAGTGTGTGTGCGTGTGTGTGGTACCCTTCAGGACACACCCCTCCACAGAATAAAGATTTTCTTCCAGCTTCCCTCAGTCAGTCCAAGACTTTTATTCCCTGAGCCCACTTCAAGCTCACTGGTGAGTTACATGCTTTCAAATCTCTTTAAGGACAGAGAAATATTTAATTGTCTCATTATGTTTATGCTTATTTTCTTAGAGTAGTTTTTTTTTTTTTGCCTCACAACAAGTTAGTCTCTCATATTACAGCTAATGGCATTTGAGCCTTTGGTTGTTTGAGCCTCTTTCATGTGGCTTGACCAGAGGAGGCTTTTTATTATTAGATATGACAACTTAAAAGCCTTTGTTCTATATCTACATATATAGAGGAGAGCTGACATGCATTTCACTTCACTTACATGCAACAGACTGAGAAAGCATGTCTGAAGAAGCAGCCAGAGGGGCTCCTGCTCGAGACCCGGGACCAGATAAAGGGATTCCTGAACAAGGGGTTCAGTCAAGGGGGAAATGGGCCAACAACTTTGAGTTCTTATTCTCCATGGCTGGAGAAATCATTGGCCTTGGAAATGTTTGGCGTTTCCCCTATTTGTGCTACAAGAATGGAGGAGGTAAGTGGCTCAGCCTGGATGTGTGGTTGCTTTTTGCTGGTTATAATATAGAACGAATGATTGCTGAAGTTGAATGAAAGCATTGCAGACAGGTTGGAAATATGTGTGTAGACAAGAAAGTCTCTATTGTCACTGTCATAGTCAGAAACATTTAATAATATTCCATTTCATCTTGGTTCTGCTTTAGACCTTTCTCATAAGTAATATGGAACATTGTGTAATCTCACTGTAATTTCACAAATAAGCCCACTTTGCTAGTGACACAATCAACCCAGAGAGTAAATGGAGTTAACATTGTGGAAGATCTCTGGTTCAACATGTGTGAAGCTTGTGCATTATGTCACAAACAGGACTTTATTTAACAGATCTATATTTGCAGGCGTCTTCTTCATCCCTTACTTTGTGTTCCTCTTCTTCTGTGGCATCCCTGTGTTCTTCCTGGAGACGGCGTTGGGCCAGTACACCAGTGAGGGCGGGGTGACCGCCTGGAGGAAGATATGCCCCATGTTCGAGGGTACAAAAACAAGGCTCAGACAGATTTTTGGAGAATTACATAAGACGCCATCGGCTGACACGCAAAAAATGCATTTTTTTCCATTGTGCTTTCATTGTTACTGGAAAAACAATCCAGTTGTTTGCATGCTGCTATACAGTACAGATGTACATTATACAATGGCACATGAACCTTTTTAAACATTCTAGACTTGTAGAGATATTTTCTTATGAACATTTTAAAGTTAGTTTTTAAATAATGCAGATTTTTTTTTACCTCCTCCACAAAAGTTCAAGAACAGTCAACCCTCAACAATTGCTGCCTTGTGCATCCACTCTCAAGTTTGTTTTCCCCATGATCTTAGTTGTAAACAGACAATGTTAAATGATTAGTGGAAGGGCTGCACTGATGGTTGATTGCTCGTATTAAAAGCTTCCGAAGTGAAATAGAAGTGGGAACATAAGAGACATGTGTTTCCTTACCTCTGTTTTGGAGACTGGGAACCAAACTGGCACTGAGGAGCTGAAACTGTTGCATAACAGAGAGAAGACAGCAGCCACAAATCTTCACTGACTGTGTGAAATCTTACTACGTCCTGCAGGGGTGGGGGTCGCGTCCCAAGTGATTGTCATCTATTTGAATATCTACTACATCGTGGTGTTGGCCTGGGGAATCTTCTACCTGTGCAACTCCTTCAAAAGCCCGCTGCCTTGGTCCACATGCGACAACTTGTGGAACACTGGTGAGACCTTCATCATAACGAATCAACGCTGGCATGTTTAAGCATGGTCTGCATTTGATTAACAGTTATTGCTTTTTAAAGACCTCAGAGAAAGCACAAGAGGAATTCGCCCACACATTTTAACATTTTGAAGCGCGCAACATCCAACTCACTTTCTTTTCTCTTTCCTCAACCTCTTAGAGTCATGCAACAGCCACATAAGCGCCTTCGCCAACCCCCATTTGTTTCAACCTGACTCCAACTGGTCATTCCTAAACAACGTCACCTCGGGGGACTACTTTGAGAATGTCACATTTTTGTAAGTTGCGCCAGGGTGAGCTGTCACAATTTATAATTTTCTGACATATGAGTGCATTGTGGGAATTCATCATCCATCATCTTGACGTGAATAGAATGACGTGTGAATGTGAGATTAAATCTATAGATGCAGCAGCTTTGGGACACACCCATGCTTTTAAGTGTTCAGAGCAGGAGGTTCTTGCATCTGTTACTGTAAAAAAAAACATTATTAATTGCCGTCTTAGGACAGTTTAGAGGTGAAAAGAGCACCAATAAATCTACATGACTTATCAGGCTTTAGTTTCATAGTAGTTGAAAAAGGTGGGGGGCGGGGAGAGTCAAATGGTCGAAAAATGTCATATTAAAGTAATAATTTGAAATCTAGGACATGTTTTGCTTTCTTGCAGAGAGTTAGATGAGAAGTCGGATACCTCTCTCATAGAGTAGATCTGAAGCCACAGCAGACAGCTAGTTTAGCTTAGCACAAAGACTGGAAACAAAGGGAAACAACTAGCCTGGCTCTAGATGAAGGCAACAGAAATCCCATACCAACATCTCTAAATTTCACCAATTGGCATGTTACGTTGATTTACATGAGTGCAAAAACTGAAATGTGAAAATGTGACATTATTCACTGATCATTGTCAGATATCCCACATATTAATATCGCTATTGTTTCAAATATCCATTATCATTAAGGCGTTCATTTCTTTATCAGATGAATACTGATCATCTCATCTAACTCAAGAGAGTGAATATGTGTATTTGAATAATATTCTGTTGATTAGTTATCTGCGTGAATCTGGAAAGAAAATTAAAACGATGTTGAAAAGAACTGATCCAAAGCTAAAACAATGGCCAAGCATGGTTTAGAATTAGCATTTCAACTCACTTGAAAGTGACTATTTTCTTTGTATTTCCAGCAATGATACAGATCTCCTCCCAATGGGCCGCTCACCAGAAGAGGAGTTCTGGAAGTGAGAAACACACACACCCGTTCATCTTCTTAGAACATGAAAGCAAGTTTGACAGTGAATTCACCCTCCCCAGTGTGTTTGCCCTTATGTAGAATATTTCTCAGCAATAACTCTTAATGCAGCCAAGACACTAAGAGACCATCTTGGCTCTGAATGAACATGATGTTAATGGTAAACTAACAGAAGGTGAAGCAAAGCCACCCAAACAGAGCCAGGAGAAAGAGCCAGTTACACTCCTCAGGAGCCACAAATGACTAATCACATCAGCTTACTCATGCTCCAACTTTTGATTAAAAGCACTTTCCCTCCCTATTTCTCCCCCACTTTTAGATATTTTGAAAGGTCTGCTGGTCGGCGCATGATGCTCTCCTGATCTGGTGCGAGAGCAGATATTGGGAAATCACTCAGCTCCATACAGCTGCATGATGGGAACAATATGTGTTTCTTTTCCCTCCAGCTTTTATAATCTAAACCAAAGTCATCCAAAATAAACTGAGGCAGATTTAAACATCTGTATCTATGATGCAGATGTTTGGCTCTTTGTGCTGTGATTGAATTGGTTTCCACTGTCATGGATATGGTTGAAGGCTTTCACTGCATTCCTCTTGTGCTGTTAAGTAATGACACCCTTGTATCTGTGCCACCATTATTCTGCACGTTATTCGCAGTTGTATGTTCACGTGTCTGATCTCTCCCCTACAGAAACCGTGTGTTAAGAATGTCAGATGACATGTCTCTGTCTAACATACACTGGGACCTGGCTCTGTGTCTCCTGCTCGCCTGGGTTATATGTTACTTTTGCATCTGGAAGGGAATAAAGTCCACAGGAAAAGTGAGTACAGTGCTGTCCCTGATATTAGGTTACAGTCCCTTAATGCACTCATTTCAAACCTCGCGAGTTTGCAAGATTAATCTAAGATAGATAGATATACTTTATTGTCCCACACTGGGAAATTCTCAGACAAGGGGTCTAAAGATAATTGACACGAAATGATGTCAGTTTTTTAGACTTTTCCTTTAGCCATGAATGAGTTAAATTCTCTGTGTGTTTTTTTCCCCCCAGTAATTGAGATGGAGATTGATTCTTTCATAAATGGCTTTACTTTAGTCATGATGATGTTTTTGTCACTTTGTTAATGAGGAACTTATTATCAATATTCAAAATTTGTAACCTCAGATTTCAATCAGGAACATCCCCAGCACCAAATGGATGGCACACAGGCAAAGTTAGGGACTATCTGGTTAAAATAGTGTAGCATTTACCAGCTAAAAACATGACTACAGATGAATGTTAATGTTGCTCCCTAACTTGTTGGATGTGAAAAACTTTGCTGCCATATCAACTTTCATCAGCTCATAATATGTCAGTGTTGGGTTTTCTGCTTCATTCTGATGTTCCCGAATGAAAAATCATAGGTTTAATGTAAAGAGTGTTTGTGTGCACATATGAAATCATAACCTACCTGTCTGAATGCATATTTGCATTTGCAGGTGGTGTACTTCACTGCTACGTTCCCCTACCTGCTGCTCTTCATCATCTTCATCCGTGGAGTGACACTACCAGGAGCCGGCGAGGGGCTGAGATATTACCTCACCCCTGACTTCTCCAGGATCGCCGATCCAAGCGTAAGACCTGACATTATCAACTGTTCTTGTAACGTCTGCTGTTGGAATGCAACATTGCAAATACAATGCACAGCACTCTCTGTCTTTAGGACTTAGAGCGCTGACCTCAGAGCCAGTCAGAGCTTCATCCGTCTCTTTATTTCACAATACGTCTCTCTCTCTGTTATATTCCTCTGTCTTTGAACAAGATGAATACAGCGTCCTGTTATTCTCATCCCCCTCCTCCCTCTCTCCTCCCTCTCGTTTCCGGTCCCAAGGCTTAACAAGAAAAGCAAACCCAGATCCTTTTTCAGTGAGACGCCTGTCAAAGAAAGCTTCCCTCTGGAGTACACAGTAACATCATCCCTCAGAAGTGCTCTCCACGGGGAGTTTCTCACACATTTCTGAGGGTATATTTACCACATAAAAAGCCAATATTATTTGTTTTAAGCTGAAACCAAAGTCAGTAATTTGACATCATTGCAAGTTATTGATTTGTATTTTCATAATACCAGCACCCTGTATTACTACAGCAGACATTATTCACTCAGCATCATGATGTAACCTCGAAACTGAATAGGGATTCGAACAGGGGGTGTATTCTGGATTATCTGGCGAGTTCTTGCACAATGACAGCATCTGTTTCTGTCTGTAAGCAGAAGACTTAAGAAAAGGGGTCTTTCTTCATCGTCGCGCCTCTCCTCTCCCTCCCCCTGCTCCTCTCTCTCTCTCTCTGTCAGTGCTCACAGCGTGACTCTCAAGCTTCAGGGTTCAAATGTTCGAAGGGTTAAACCTCAGGACCTGTCTTGCGGAATGGGGGTCACTTCCTCTCGGGCATGTGGATGTGCATATTGTACATGCAAGTCCTTCACATTCCTGCGAGTGGTGATGGAAAGAATCTGGATTTATCAGTGATGTTGCACAAAGATCAGAAAAAAAACGACTTAGTATTTGCTTTTCACAGCTGGTTATTGCAGTTTTCTTTTCCCCTGTAAGAATCCAAAACAGGCAGCTACTCATACATCTCTGAACAGCTCTGAGCCATTGTGGGAATCTTAGTTTATAATTATGGTAAAAAAAAGCAAAAGCAAAAAAGGGGATTATTTGCAGTAATGTTAAAAGCAGGTGAAAACAGCTCGGGGTGAAAGAGCAGAGTTATGCAATGCCAGATGCTCTTAAAAACAGATCTGCTTCTAATGACTCCTGCTTTAGCATGCAAGTATCAGTTTTTCCTTAAACCACAGAGGACATCGTAATCGAGTCCTGGCCTACATCTGGGTCCTGTTTAATGTGTCTCCTCTCGTCCATGTGTCGGCGTGCATGTGTGAATCTGCAGCCAAGAGGACACATGCCTGTGAGAACACAACAGTTTCCTCTTTGTCCAGAGTTCACTGTGAAGATCTTTTTGCGACAGGCTCTGTATTCCTGAACCCGAGGCTGGGAAAAAGCCAGGCCCACCATGAGGCCAGAGTAGGGGCCTGTATATTGCTTTGGAGCCTTGCCAAATCTATCTTTTAGTGGGCGAGACCCTCAGCTCTTTGGTGCCGCTAATGTTAAACAGATGCAGTCAGAGCGAGGGCCTGCGGACAGACATTCCTGTAAACAAAGACGCCCACACCCGCAAACCTGTACACAAACGCAAACACTCATGTGGAGCTGTGAACGCAGGGGCACAGGAAGAAAAAAGGAGGATGCGCCGTCTGCTCATAAAGTGAACATTTCAACATAATCACAGAGATTGTGTCGTTATTGATGCTGGCATTAAAAAAGGCTGCACATTTCCAGTTAATTGTTTTGATGTGACAAAAAGATTTCCATTGCCCTGTGAGGGAAGATGCTGATGGAAAACATATGCTCTGGGTTATTTTAACAATGTCAACTTTCAAGATGCCTCTCATATGTTTCCCACACTATAGGTTTGGCTTGATGCAGGGACTCAGGTTTTCTTCTCCTACGCCGTGTGTCAGGGAGTGCTGACCGCTCTGGGAAGCTACAACAAATACAACAACAACTGCTACAGGTCAATGTCCTGATGCACAAACATGTCATCATTTACACTTTGCTCATGCACTCTTTGACATCACAGGCTTTTTTTTTGGTCTTGGTATGTTGTAGGGATTGTTTGGCACTATGCTGCCTGAACAGCGCCACCAGTATCTTCGCTGGTTTTGCTGTGTTCTCAGTGCTGGGATTCATGGCGTTTGAACTGGACGTACCTATGGAAGAAGTTGCTTCTAGTGGTGAGTTAATTCTCCTCTTTTCATCATCTGCATCCTAATTTGACTGCTTCTCACTGATCGTTTGATTAATGCCTTTATTTAGTCGTTCCTCATTGTTGGCCTGCAACTAACAATTAGTTTCATTATTGATGAATATGGCAACTGTATTGTTAATTAATCAGTTAATGGCTTTGTCTATAAAATGCCAGAAAATAGTGAAAAATACCCTTTATGATTTCCTACAGCCTGAGGTGACATCTCCAAATCAAATGTCTTGTTTTATCCAACCGGTGTCCAAAGTGACAAAAACAAAAGATGCTCAAGAAAAAGTGTCAAATCCTCACATTCTAGAAAAAGAATCGTGACAAGCTTGAACAATGGCTAAAACCATGATTTGATTATCAAAAAAGTACATTTTAATTTTTTTATCATTGATTGGCTAATTGATTAATCAACCAATCATTGCAGCTCTGGTGCATTCTGGCTTTGATTCTGGCAGTGGTAACAACAACCAACAGTGTCCACAAGATGGCGTCTTATGTTCACACACAATTAAAGGATTAGGATAGGTCTCTGCTTAACTTTGCACTTTGGGCTACATCTCTGCCTAAAAAGCATTAAACTACAGTTATTAAACTAAATAGTCTTGTTAAAACAGTGGTTCCCAACCTGGGATCGGGACCCCTCAGTGGGTCACGAGAAAATTCTGATGGATCAAAAGGACGAAAATATTTCTCCTCTGCATTGATTTGTTTATTTTCTTCTAATTTTTCCATAATAATTTGCTTTTTTTCTTACATAATGCTGGATCCCTTCCCTTTTCAGGCTTCTAAAAATCCCTCATTGTTCACTCATAACTGTTCACATCTCATGTCCTTATTGACGCTCTAACCTTTGATGAGGGGTTCAGAAGACATTTTAAGGGTCACAAGTCAGAAAGGCTGGGAATTACTGTGTGGAAAGACTTTAAATCCCCGGTCTTAAAGGCTGAAGCATGTGTTGATAGATGCATTCATGTGCTTTCCACAGGTCCTGGTCTGGCCTTTATCGCCTATCCAAAAGCTCTGTCCATGCTGCCCGGCTCGTCCTTCTGGGCTGTGCTCTTCTTCCTCATGATCCTCTTCCTGGGCCTGGACAGTCAGGTATTGGATGTAATGCATTATATCCCAGCATCATTTAGCATTTACAGTCTAAGCCAATCAGCTCTGTACCTCACAGTTTGTGTGCGTGGAGAGCCTGGCCACGGCCCTCACAGACCTGTTCCCACGTTACCTGAGGAGGCCGCACGCCCGAGAACTGCTGGTCCTGGCCATCGCTGTGGTCTGTTTCCTGCTGGGGCTGCCACTTGTCAGTGAGGTGAGCAGCACAGAGGCTATGTCTGATGGGAGATACCAGATAATTAAGAAAGGTTTTGGTGCATCAGTGGTGAAGATGGACTTAAATGTGAGGTGACAACAAGTAGATGAAACGGCTTAACTTCGACATGTATGTTTGCTTGTATGCTTCGAGGGCACTGAGTCACAGGAAACTGCTGCATAGGGAAGGATATTCTCCAGACAATCAAATTTAAAAACACAACTTGACCTTCCTTCCAGCAGATCATCTCTTTCTGCCTGACATGACTTTTTCTCCTGCATGTTTTCTTCCTGTCATGCTTCAGGGAGGGATCATCCTCTTTCAGCTGATGGACACCTTCGGCCCCAGCGGAACCAGCCTCCTCTTCATTGCCTGTTTTGAGACCATTACTGTTGCCTGGGTGTATGGTAAGTCTGGCTATTATCACTACATGATGCTTTTTATGCTCCACTGCAGCTATTTCTCAGCCAAAACACCAACTTTAAATTATTTCCAAAAGCTTTAGTTTTGCTATCTCCTCAATATCAACATCATCAGTAGTGCACTACATTCACAGCAGCCACCAAAAGGGACGTTGTAATTCTTGAGCTCATGCAGTCCCGACAGCAGCATTTGTTTCATCAGCGTAATCAACTCGCAGTATCTGTATAATCTTATCAGTAAGAAACCAGCTACTGATAAAAAACTCTGAGATCCACACTCGTTTTATTTTTATCCGGAGTTGCATTAAAAGAGCTCTACCAGCAAAACAAAAAAAGGACATTTTGATGAAGCTGAAAAGATAACAGGAGTTTGTGCAAATTTGTATTTTAGAATATGTTCTCTTATCATTATTCCTCCCATTACTTATATGCACCACTTATACTGCAGAAACACTCAGTAGCCACCTGCGGCTCAGCACACAGACTCCAGCCATCCACCTTTCATTACACCACCTTTTCTCTGCACGCACTTATTTTTCCGGAAGCTTCAAAATGTTTTTCAGGTGCTTCCAGCCTTTTTTTTTTCAATCATTTTTTTTATTATTATTTCAAACAATGAAACAAATAATTACTTGAGTTATGATTGAGACAGCCTCAACAGCCACTGGACAGATTGGCATGAAATTCTGTACAGATGCTCATTCATGAATCCTAATGACTTTGGTGATCCCCGACTTTACCTCCAGCGCTGTCATCAATTCGAATTTGTCTCATACATTTTCATGACCAAATACCTGCCTAGCTAATAACATTTCCACAATAACATTACCAGCCTCAACCGTCTTTGTACTGATTGAAATGTGGAATGTAATGGTACATAAAACATGAAGAATGCGAACAATTAATTTCTCCACTAATATATGAAGGACTGTAATTTGTGGTAAAAAACAAGTACAATTGAGGATTTACTCAATTAACTATTTCTATTAGTAGCAAAGCATTTGCAAATTACGCTCCCTTCTGGCAGTTTATTACTTTCACTGTGCCACAACTACTACAGATTAAAAACTAATATCGGACCTCAACTTTTATCAATAAACAGTTTAGTTTTCTACCTTGATACAACCTTATTATATACAGGAGATTACAGTGATCTAACCATCTTTTTAGGGACTGATTTAACAACTCTAAAACTAAACTCTACAACTAAAGGTTTGTGTAGTCTATCTCAAACTAGTGCGCCATCTACTGGCCTGAAATCAAAAGCAACATCTTGTGCTGCAAAGTCAGAAATGTGAAACAGGTCCTTTTTGCCCCAAGACTTGATCCATAGATACTGTATTGTAGTTACTACTCTTCGTGTGTAACAGGGGTTTATCCATTGCCACAAATGTTAATCCTTTCCATATCCCAGAGTTCCTCTCAGCCATCATATTAGATAAAACTTCTCCGCTCTCACCGCCTCCCACACCATCATTAGCAGCACTATTACTGGCTAAATTCACAGTTCCTATGTTCTCATATTTGTCTTTTACATCTCAGCTCACAGAACATCTGCATCATATACTTTTCTCAAAACACATGAGCGCAATGTCCAAAAAACTACCTGCTCTTTGGAAGTAGGATCCAGCTCCACATCTTGTGCTCCAAACTGACGCAGAGTGAGATATCGATCACTTCCTGCTGCAGCTGTTTCCTCTCCCCAGTCTGACTTACTTAACCATTCGTTCGGCCTCTCTGCCTCTTCAGAGCGAGTCCGTGTTATGTGCGGAGGAAATTCCTGAGCTAGATTTAAATGAGGTCACTCACTTTCCTCCTCCACATAAATCTAGTTAGTATCTCTGATTTACTACATCATTATACAGCATGTTTTGCTTTCCTGCATCTGGATCTGTGGATGTTCCATCAGACAGGTCATGGACTTGAGCAAACTCATACTAGTTTCATCCTATTTTTTAAAGTCTCTCCTTCCTTCTAACGTTCTCTTCGCCTCCTCTCTTCAGCTCAAGGTCAGCAGCTTTTCTCATCTCCATCTCCGTCCTCCTCCTCACCTCACCTTTCCCCCTCATTTGAACCACTCGGTTTTTTATGGAGATTTAACTGGAGTTTGATTTCCCTCGACACATCCTTCCTCCTCTCTCCTTGCTAATTGGCTCTCTGTTACATGTTTCCCATGATGCATTCAAACAATGGTTACATCCAGGTGCATGAAACCAAAATGATGTCTTTGATTGCCATTAAGATTGGTCGTGTTTAAGACAATTGGGCTGAATTATTCTTTCAACATACTGCCATGTGTTGTTGCTGAGTATTTAGGTTTTACAGGGCTTTCAATTTAGATCCACAAATTTTCAACTCTTCATTCAAGAAAAAAATATGGACGAGTTAAAAGCAAATGTAAACATATTCTACTTACTTAAGTGTCTAAAAAGGCGTTATTCCTACATTCAAAATGTTCAAGTATCTGCAACAAAATGTACCTAATGTATTGCAAGTAATAGTATTTATCATGCAGACTAGTTCATTATTATTCATGTATAAATTAAATGCAGTAGTTAAATTTCAAAATGTAGGGTAATTTAATCTGTAAAGATGCATCATATTTCAGCAACTGATCCCATGTAGAATCTGACAGCTGTTAAATAAATGTAATCGAGCATAAAGTAAATGTAGAAGTATTTCAAAAATGCACTGTTACTTTCCAATACTGCTTCAACAAATATATGATTATGAAAAAGGAGGATGTCACAAAGATGAGGTTTTACCATCTCATTGTATTTCCTGTCCGAGGCCCCATGTGTTTGTAAAAAAAATAAATAAACCCACATGCTGTTGCCTTTGATTGACCAACACCTCCCATCCATGACTTTGCAGGTGCCGACCGTTTCTACCACAACATCGAGGACATGATCGGATACCCGCCGATCCCCGTGCTGAAGTACTGTTGGCTGTTCATTACGCCGCTCATCTGCGGAGTGAGATACCTGCGTCACACCTCCTCATTCATCTCTGCTTTAATGTCTATTCCCTCTCATGTTTTCATTTGTATTCATTATTTCCCACCTTATCCTGGTTCTGAGCACGGATCTTTTTCTGCCCTTCATCACCTCTTATCCTGGCTTCTTCATGTTTCTCTCTCTCTCTCTTGGCCTTTGATCTTGTGTGGCTGTTTCACATATTTCAGTTTTCCACATCAGTAATTATACTTGAGCTCACATGTGGGAAAGAAGAGAAGAGACTTTACCTGGAAATGTGAACTCATCTGGTTTAATCCACAGCAGACATGATCAGTAAAAGATTGCATGTGACTATTGAATCAGTTAAAGGAGGTTTTATGTTTAAGTGCAAATCACGTGCAGTTTCAGTTGCATGACCATTTTCTAGTAGTTGAAACATAATCTTGATTTTTTTTTTCCCCCCAGTTGACATGTTCATGCACTGAATCATGACGTCCAAGTCTCCTGAGCTCCAGGGAGCATTTTAGCATCTTTCAGCTCATTGTTTTGGTTTTCTGGCCCTCAACTTTATTGTTCTGTTTCACCATCCCTGCTCTCATCAACCTTGTTTTCAGCTAAATAAAACGCTCCAATAAATGATAAGGAGGCAGACAGGTTTTTAGCATTTTTCGCAGTTTGAGACCAAAGCAGAGTCAACTAGTGAGAATATACTGAACTTGAAACATGTAAAGATTCAACCATTTGCAAACATGTTTTCAAGTGTTCGCCATAGCATAAGGTAACTCTGGTGACTATGCTGTGTTTATAGCTTATTGTGCTGCCCCCAAGTTGACAACAATCAATTAATGCAGGTTTAAATGTTCCACAAATGTTTTAATAGAAAAATTGACTCATTAGCTGTTTTTTGTCTCCTGTTTGTTCATTGACATTTCATTCTTAAAAACAGCTCATTCCACTTCACACCTCTGGACTTGTTTAACAGCTCTAACTTGATGATTTCTTGTCCACTAGATTACACTGGTGTACACCCTGACACAAACACGCTCTATATCGGTGTATGGTTATTACCCCGGCACCTGGGGTGCCCTGCTGGGCAGCGTGCTCGTCCTCCTTCCACTTCTGTGCATCCCAGCATTCATTTTGATTTCTCTGTGCAAGGTGAGTAAATTCAAAAGTTGTCTTTGGTTATTTTCAAATAATGAAAATATGTGATGGTTGCATGACATTACATTTTAATTTGCATTTTCCTCCCAACAATCAGAATTCCAGCAAAATGACGACACCGTCCAGCGATCTGCGTCAAGCTCAACCACACAAGCCAATTCTCACATTGTGTAAAAACGTCATCTTCAAGGCGAAGGAGCAGCCGAAACGGAGGGAGGCCGAAAGATACGAGAAGATGGAGAAGATGGAGGGGTCCAGCCGGGTTTGATGGTCACTGGTGGCACTTATAGACCCGCAGCACATGGTGGTGCATCGATGGTCTCATATATGTGTACAAGTCGGTGACAATGAAAACTGTTTCAATTCTATGCAAAGTTTTATAAACGTTTACAGATTTCAGTTTTCAGGGATATCCTGTCATGTTTTTTACTGTTGTTACATTAGTCTTTACCTTATTTTCTATTTTTATAATGTACAAGTCATAGACAAAGTACAGTTTCCTATACACTATAATCCTATATACTGTAACTGCCTTAAAAAAGTCCTGCACAGTTTGAGCATTGCACTCCCAGAATATTGTTGATCTTATGAAAATCTGCTGCATACATTACCCACAATGCAACAGTTCACTTTGATATTATGTTGGTAGCAGCTAATTGAGCCTCGAGCCTTTAGTAAAAATGAGGAGCCGACTACAGAGGTAGGGTCGGGCCACTTCTTTTCAACTCCCCATCTGCAGGTTTATTACGTTTTCATCTCAGGATCAACTGATGCTGACTCAAGTGACATCACCTGAGGCAATTCATCAGACTTCACATAGCTCCATCTGGAGCCGTGAATGGCGTTATGCAAAGTTTTCACACATACAGTAGAAATTCCAAAGATCTGTAAACACACATGTTGTGTAAAAAAAAAAAATCCCTTGAATGAAAAAATGACTATGTGTTAGTGAATGTTATTTTACTGTGATGGTGCTACCACGGACGTTTGTATGACATGTTTGTACTGTGCACTGTGTTTACTATTGATTTATCTCCTTTTAAGTCAAACCAAACAGGGCTGATTTTTGTTTCAGAATGTGCACATTATCATTGCACTAAGTCTGAACACTTATAATGAACTGAAGATAAACTTTTATTAAAAGATCAGTATACAAATCATCCTGTTCCAGTGTGTCTCTTGGTTTATTCAATATAACGATCAGCTGATTGAATCTTTCCGATGTCATAGCAAGTAGAAGTAAAATATTCTGAAAAAATAACTTCATACACTGTAGTGTTTGTGTATGTATGTGTGATGTCACAGGACATGTGTGATTGCTGAACATGAACTCGCTCCATCATAATGCCAAGTTCAGTCATCTGTGTAATTCAAACCGGCATTCAATTAACAGGCCATTCCGCCCAGTTGCCTCCCACCTCTCCTGACTGCCTCCACTCCAGCCCAGACGACACAAAATGACCCCCGGTCCTAAAATAAAAATGCTGCCCTGAAAGCTCAAAAAGCTCATCGGTGGGTCAGGGGGATCAAAGGATGTCTTAAAACAGATGTTGGTTGACTTTTTTCTCCCTTTAATGACAAGATGAAAACCAACAACTGGAAGATAACAGAGGTCCAACAGAAATTCAATGTTCCTCAGCTGATAGGAAACAGCAGTAGGAATATCTAAGGTCATGCCCCTTTTTATATACATTGATGCCGCTCTGCTTAAATCACAAGCTGCAGGTCGCCTCAGGCTGGATACAGAACTATATGTTCTCACACGTGGTGCAGCACTTCCAGTCTTTATAATTAGAGCAGCAACCCATCAGCCTTTACATAACGAGTTACTGTAATGGAAAAGCCCCAGCCATTGCTACCAATAATTGACCATGTCTACATGTACAGAATAAAGATTACAATTAAATACACAATGCAACGAGGGAAAGAAAAATAAGGCCAGTGGCATTGTATCAGCTGTCAGGGAAACGATATTAATCAATGTGGCACCAACACAATACTGGGTTAACTTTACCCAGAGCTAATGGGTGGATTTGACCCAGTGATTGTGTTTATAAGAAGCAGACTAAAACAGAAATGTTCAAAATCCAGTTCGTAATGCTTATATATATATATATATATACAAAACCAAAGACAAAAAAAATGAACTAAAGTTTGTCAAACACATTTTTGGGCTTCGACTTGTAATCGCCTAGCAAATCTGAGCACTGAGACAATTCAGCTGCATCGTTACCTCCCTTCACTAATGAGCTGGGATCTTCCCCAAATGATACCTGATATCTCTGTATTCCCTTCCCTCATTCTGTCTCATAAAGGGCAAAGGAGAGAGAAACAGGAGCGATGCCAACTCTGCAGGAGACAAAATGAAGATAAGAAAAGTGGGCTTGTGCGAAACTGAGAAGACATTTCATTTTGTCTATTAAGTTACATGTGGGAGGAAGAACAGAGAGTACATCCACAGTTTTAATTGTTGAGCTCACAAGTTGTATTTTTTTGTGTATTATTTTTACATTATCACCACATTTTCATGTCTTGCATTATCCTGAAAGCTGTAACGAGCCTCTGACAGGTTTCCTTGGTTTGGAGGGTGGAGGAGTAATCAGGGAGATTCAGCTCACCTGGACTCACTGCTTTACTGCTCTATATAAGCTGAATGCAGTCTGTCTTGGTTTGGTTTCATTTGCTGTCCTTTGAGTTAAGTCTATGTTTATTGAAGTAAACTTTGAAACATGTTTTAAGTTGTAGGAGCTTGTCCAGCCTTCAGTTGGGTTGTGACACCTCCTGTCTTTGTATTGAAAAGGAAGAAAGAGCAGACAAAACAAATGATATTCATCACCCGATTCCAAAAAAATTTGGACGCCGTGTTAAACACAAATAAACCAGATGGCAGCAACATGTTTCAAACAAGTTGGGACAGGAGCAACAAAAGACTGTGAAAGTTGTGGACTGATCCAAAAACACCTGTTTGGATCAGTCCACAGGTAAACAGGTTCATTGGTAACAGGTGATAGTGTCATGACTGGGGGTGAAAGGTTCATCCTGGAAAGACTCATTGTTCACAAGCGAGGAAGCAGCAACACTTTGTCAAACACTTGATTGTATAAAGGAGATTACTGCATGGGCTCAGGAACACTTTGTAGATGTTGTTGTCCCTTTCGGTAAAGGACTTCTTTCTTTCTCTGTGATCAGATGATGGATTTTTACAGGCAATGTGATATTATCATCGGCTCATTACTGGCACAGGGCTGAATGGTAATTATCTTGTCAGGTAATTATTGATGTCTTAACCAGAGCGTTTAATTACATGTGGAGAAGACAGTCTGATTAAAGGAAATTGAATCAGATATAAAAGAGTCAGGTAAAGATGATATACTTTAGTAATTTAGGGAGAATTTCTTCTCTTATCCCCTCTAAGATCAGGTCATAGGTCAAACTTATTCAAAACTGCTTCGAACAATTATCTTTATCAGAAAACACAATGATTTTTTTTGTAAACTTGGTGGCAAATCTAATATTTATATCACAAAGAGACTTTCCAGAAAATCCACTAAACAAAATGTGAACTAATGTACATTTTCTTTTACCACTGTTATGTGAACATTAGGAGTTGGACGAATTGAAACAGTTGGTGGTCCTAATTCTCCATTTGGTCGCCATAACCCAAGCACAGAAAGAGAGCACAAAGAGCTGACATTTAAAAATGTGACGGTCAAACCTGAAATGATGGAAAACAATGTGGGAAAACATGATGGAAATGTGACATTTGTGTTCTTTCATTCGAAGTAGGTCACAGTATCCTGTCCACACATATGTGATGTTACGTTTTCATCTCATCAGTTTAAGTCACATGCTTCATATCTGCCAACTGTTTCCTTTGCACATTGTCACATTTTACTTTCATCGATACATCAACTTTTAATTACATTTTTATTTTTTGCAATATCTCAACTTTTTATGTTTTTTTTAAAAATTGGACTTGCACTACGTTTTTTTTCGCAAAAGTAAAATTACACGTAAAAACAGATAGAAACTACAGATAGTAAAAACAGACAGAAACTACAGAAAAAAAGAGGATAGAAACTTTTTTCTTTAACATTTCTCACTGAACACATGGCAGTGAATTACATCGTGGGCAGGACATACATCACACATTAATGTGCTGTCTTTATGGCCGTCGGTCTCCTCCTGCACGTCTTCATCAATGTTTAATGAAGCTCTTGATTGTTTGCTGTGCTCAGCAACAATTCCCACAGGGCATGAGGTGAGGACGGGAAAAACGTGTGACCTTAACGTTCGGCCGGCCGTTTGATCAAAGTCAGTGGGAGGAGGGCGACACTGAACGCATCACAAAAAGGTTGTATTTCTGCTTGATCGCTTCTTTAGGGCTTTTATGGTGACAGTGTATTGTTGTACTTTATTGTGGGGCACATTAAGGACAATGAGTTTGCATAAAACAAGGTCAGGAGGATTTGAGACAGTTGCGATGATAAAGCGTGACTCGGGGGGTAATGGTAGGAGAGCAGAGTGAAATGGAGAATGAGGTGGTTGATGGATCTCCAGGGAGGAATCGCACACTCTGCAGCGATGCCAATGAAACGCTATCGGATTCATGCATCAGGCAAAGGTGTGAATGAAGACATTTCAATGCCCTCTGTCACTTCTTTTATCTGATGTTCTCTCTCTTTCACTTTTTCTATCTCCAGCGATGGAACAATCTTCCTCGCTGTCTTGCAGTCATTTTCCGGCTTCTACCTATCTTTTCATCTCATTCCCCTCTTATCTAGGAACGACTGCGACATATCAACTTTTCCCATTTTTATCTCACTATCTCATACCTTTTTTCTCCCCAAACTCTTTTCAGTGATTTCTCTGCCCCTGCCTCCCTCATCACCTTTCATCTTTTCACTTTTCCTCTCTCATTAACACAATCATGCTCTCTCTGATGTGCACCCCGCCCCGCGTTTGTCCTTAACCTGTGGAAATGTATGCACCATGCATCGTCCTGCTGCATTACTGGATGAAAATGTTGGTAATATTAGCCTCCTATCTATGCATGCCAATCGCCTCTGGGTGTTCCTTGCTTTATAATAACCCCTGCATCGATTCACAGACCGCGCACAGACACGTGCTGCGAATTAAAGGAAGCTCACAAGGAGGTCTCAAAGGCAGCAGGATTTTTTTTTTTTTTTCCAAACAGTGACTCTAGTTCTATTACTGAGGAGCAGTTTTTCAAAATGATGCAAATCTAATTTATAATCGTTGAAACTTTTATTAACTAAAATTCACTTTTGTTATGTGGCTTTTCCAGCTAATAGTATTGTGGTAATTTTTATATTATTTATTTATCTGTTTACATCTTATGCTCTGAATCTTATTTGCTTTTATTTTATGTTTTTAGTGTAAAACTGTAACTGTGTTTTTGAAAGGTGCTTTAATAAGTAAAATTCTAATCATTATTATTATGTTTACCATCTGATTTTCATGAATATTAATTAGCAAAAAGGACAATGTACAGCTGAGGTTGATGGGATTAGTGTTGATCTGGTCATAGACTAAAGAACTGGACAAACTAATATTTTAACCCGCAACTGACACTAGAGGAAAAGTCAGGGATCAAAGGTTAACGTGTGTAAATCCATCCAGAGTGTAAGTGACAGAGTAAGTCAGGAGGTCACATGTCATTAGGATACATCATCTGGGGAACATGCATGTCTGTGCAAAATATAATGACCATCCATCCAATCATTGTTGAGACATAATAGTGTTGGACCGACCACGTTGCCAGCATGGCTACAAATCCTCAAAGGCCAAACTTTTAAAACTGCACAGATGATTTATTCTGCATGTCGTGTGTGAGCCATTACTCAGCAATATCCATTCCTGGATATGCTGACTGTTTTGCATTTCTGCAACAAAACAACATATGGATTTGCTGCATCATTCATCATATGTTGTGTCTAATGCAGCGCTGTGCAGCTCTCTCACTAATGTGATGAGAGAAATGCATCAAATCACCAGCTACTGGGCGGCTGCACAGACTTTTCCCATTTGACATTTGCACGCATCAATATCAGCTTACAGCATTTATGCATTGCTGACAAAAAAATAGAATATATTGCGCTCACCTTTATATGTCCAATATAATAAATCGACAGCAACTGTGCTTATTATTTTAAACACTGGTAGAAAGAAATATCGAGAATTTAACATTTTCAAAAACTGCACACATCATTTATTTTGAATATGGTACATGAGCCATTACTCTGCTTTTTGAGGAATTGTTTGGATGTTGCTACAGGCACTCATTACGCAGTGACAGGACCAGGGCTCATGCATACAAATGACTGCGCTGCTGAAGTTTATCTCTGGGCGTGCAGACTCAGCAGATTGCCGAGGTTTCCACACCAAGTTAAGGTGCTGTTACAAAGTGAAGAAAACAAGATATCACGACGGTGGCCTCACAGATGGAGCAACAGAAGTTTCGATGCAGCAGCGACAAAGTGGTCATAAGAATGGTTTTACATTTTGTCAGGAAGCAATTGTGTGATGAAACATGGGTTTGTTTCTCCGGCTGTATCTTTTCTATTTCACACTACATTTGTATTTGGCCTCGGCGCCTTATTAAGAAACCAGCAGGAGGCTTAAATCTGCAAAAGAGAAGATCTTAAATTCAGAAAGCCAACAAGCAGTACTGCAGGAATTTAATGCTGTTAAATAGGACTTTGGTCAATGCATGATAATCTGTGCAAAATTTTAGACTCTTGCTTTCTTATTTCCTTTCAGACTTCTCCATTCGCATTTCATCTGAACACAAATCTTCAAAGCAGGAATACATGGAGAAATATATATAATCACATTCTGACATAATCTTCAAAACTTGTCGTCCTGCGTCTGTCACCTACATAATCGCTCCCTATTATTCTTGTCTGTGGACGCTGTGGAATCATAATGAGGCTGCATTGATCAGGGGGGACGCTGTAAACAGATTGACGAAAACCAGCTTTGACAACTCAAATCCGACCAGCGTTCATCGCTCGGGTCCACGTGGAACGATAAACCTCGCCAGAGATTACGCTGAATCTGCGTTTGATAGCAGCGGCTTGCTTGGTGTAATTAAGCTTCTAATATCATTTAATCTCTCACTTTTATCTAGTAACTGTCCCCACCCACCAACACACCACTGGACACTGGGTACGGAGCTGCCAGGGCCATTGTGGAACTGTTCATTAGTCTTTCTAATCGGCTGGTGATAAATTATGGGGAGCAGATATTAACGTTAGGGGGTGACCTGTGAGGAGATACAAGAGGGGTTCATGTCTCATATCTAATCCATTAATATTAATGAAGACATTGTTTTACTCTAACTGGAGAAATTAAAAAGACAACACACAGGGTGTAACAGGTGCGCTTGTTTTATATTAAGAACACGTTTCACTGTGTCTGGATCAACTAGTAACAAACAGCCTAACAAGCAATGAAGTGGAACTGACTGTGCCTGGAAACGCTGCTTATTTGATTTAAAGAATTTTAGCCTCCTTCGCTTTATTTGAGAGTCAGAAAGTGAAATTTAATCACTAAATGTTGTCCTCAAGATTTAATGGAAAGGTAGAGTTCTTGGCATGTACATTACTTTCTGTTAACACTACTGAGATTAGTAAATTACCTGACTGGCTTTGACTTCTCTCAGTTTGTGTTTCGCTTCATTCAGATTGTCACAGAGGAGCATTTCAAAGGTTTTATCATGAAAAAAGAAACCCACTATGCATCACTTGTTTCCTGATTGTCAAGTTTTGATTGTTGGTGATCTGACTTCATCTTGAGAAATTAAGGAAAATCTTCCTTTAATGGCCACTTTATTGCAATTAATTGAAACTCAGCCAAAGCCAAAAAGCCAAAGACTTGCTTACATGTCCATTAGAAGCACCAGCTATTTGGTTTGAGACCATTTGGCTTAAGGTCTAATTGCTTAAATACAGAGCTGGAGTGGCCGTCTCACAGCCAGATAGTTCAGATACAGTAGTGAAGTAGTAGTAAAGTTTGAAGAGACATTAAAATTCATTTGCACTAACACACTTTAATCCGTCCTACATTTCCTTCCAGTCGTCTGAGTGGATGAATATTAGGTCACTTTATGAGCCGATCGCTGAGTCTGATACTGCTATGACCGCATTTGTGGTCATACATTTCCAGGGTCTTTGCCAGCAGTCATCCCTCGTTTCATTTTCCAAAACTCCACGAGCTCTTTCACTGATCCGGCCCTTCCCTGTTGGGAAATACCATGGTAACTGTGTTGGCAAGGGCTGACCTCGGCCATCGCAACAAACACATATGAGCAGGGCACAAACACACACTGCTGCTGCCGCCAGAGTCCCCCAGCAGAGTTGGGCGATTGACATATCCCCCATGGCCTCGGGGCCTCACTAGTCAGAGCTGAGCAGTAATCAAAGCAGACACACAGGTCGAACTTTATTATCAAACACTCGATACCAGCTGCAGGAACAGCCACCGGTCCCTCCAAAATACAGCATACAGGAAAGAGCTGCAACATCAAAAAGGGCTTTTCGGGCAGCAGATGCATTGAGGCTTCTCTTGGGCCTGGACCGAAGCTTTTCACTGCTGACACAAAGATGATCGTTCGTCCTTTGGATGTTAAGTTTCAGGACGTTTGCGGTGCAGGTGTAGAGAACTGAAGCTGATGACCTGACGAAGGAACATCTCTCAGGTAGGATTCCCCCACTCCTACTTTAAAACTGTCATCGAAGTAATTTGTTCATTGAGGGTCCACAACAGAGATAACAAAAAGTTTTCAGTGATCTTCCACAGAAAATAAAATATATTGATCAATACCAATTAATTAACTGTATGAGTAGCTTTTTCTCTGTAATGAGAGACAAAACTTTTCTGCAACCAAAAGCCCAAATAAATACTGGCATCTTAAAAGTCTCTACTGTCATAAGCAGCGTGATTTACTTTGAATCTAAATGGATCCCATCCTCAAAGGGAATCTCTGATGTGTTTCGTATTATTGGTGTGCTTTTGAAGGAGATACCCGAACTCACCTAGACAACAATCTGAAAGTACATTTTTGATCATTTCACAGTGTGATGCCCAATTGAACCTGATTGCTTTTTTACACAGTGTGGAACATAACTCATTTTCCAGCAGGGGAGAATTTCTTTGATATTGATTATACTAAAGATCACAGTCACTGTTTTAAACATATCAGTCTGACTTTTGCCATTACATCGCACTTTTATTTGCATCTTGAATAAGGATCATCTCTCATGTCTATTGCATATATAGGACAGGACACTTTGACAATGCTCCTCTTCATCAACATCACCAAAGTCTGGTCGACATAAACGATGCATCTTAAATTATGCAAATCAGTTTCATCGTGACAAACTGCTATTGAACGTGAATATTGTGCTTTTGAGTACAGCCATCACAGTGAGTCAGACAGATAATGAAGTACAGCAGGCCTTTCTTTTAAATCAGTGATAATTAAGCATGCAGAAGAATAACACAAAGCTCAGCATGATCCTGCTGTTTCAAAGCTCCTCCGTGTGTGAATATAAGCGAAACTTCCTTGAAAAATATTAGCCGAGAATATCATGGTTGATTGTACCAGCAATGGCATCTGGGTCAATCAATATTTACTAATCATGAGCAACTTCCTCCCAATGAACTTCCTGACCACGTGATGTCATCCAAACGATGAAGCGTTATTGCACAGACAATGAATGGCTTAATAATTATTAATATGTACAATTTGTTTCAGCAGTTAAATTAACATCACCACAGCAATGCAGAGGCCCAGTCATATATTTATATTCTCCAGTGAGATCAATAATATGAGCAGGTGTTGACAAGACTTTGAATCCCTCTCTTATTTTGTGGATGGCACATATTGGAACCTTTG
The DNA here is from genome assembly GCA_037975185.1 of Centropyge bicolor. NCBI lineage: Eukaryota > Metazoa > Chordata > Actinopteri > Pomacanthidae > Centropyge > Centropyge bicolor. The sequence goes on along the minus strand of JBBMOC010000004.1, from coordinate 7,098,942 downwards.
TGGCATTTTCAACACGTCTACTACCTTTCACTATTGTGATGACTCACCATGAACTTGACTGTGGTGGACTGGAAGGAAAGGTGAGGTAGAGGGCGTGTCAGCAGTGATTAAGATGTGTAGTGTTGTCAAGGATCACCTGCTTGCTCATATCAGGCCAATGGTGCTTGTTTGGGCTATTTTTTGTGGCTTGGACTGTCAGACCCCACGTGGACCACCTTAATCAAATAACAACCTTTATTGTATGTAATTATGCCTGTGTGATTTTTTTTTAACAATTTCACCAATTGTGTCATTGTTGATGCCATTCTGTTATATTTAAAATATTTTTAAAAAAACTCAATTAGTCTTTTAATCCATTAGTTAATAGACCTTTGTCTGTTTTGCATCATTGTAAACTGAATATATTTGCTTTTCAAACTTCAACAAAAGAAGACATTGGAAGATTACTGAGCTGCATTTTAGAACCATTTTGGACATAGATTAATAGACTAATCGATCAACTGGAGAAAAAAATGGCAGACTAATTAACTAATGAAAATGTTTGTCCGTTGCAGCTCTACACCAAACACTGCTTGGTAAAATACCACATTGCTTTTTAAAGTCATATTTATAACAAACACAGAATTGAGATTCGACACCTTCTTAGTCTTGAGCAAACCAGACCAAACCATTATACCTTGCTAGCAAAGACTACATTTGTGTATCTTGAGAGCATCAGTCATAATCATCTACTGTTTATTAGCTCTGCAGTTCTAGTATTCCACTTCACAGTTTCAAGACTAAAATCTCCCAGTTTCAAGGCATTGGTAACAAAGCGACAGTAAATGTTGCTGGATGGAGTCATGAACCTGTATGGTCTCCTTAGCCAAAGAGTCCTGACCCCTCTGGTATCACGTCATCATCTTTGAACCAGAAAATACATCCTGTCTGGTCCACCCTCCTGTCCTCCTAATTCGCATTTACCTGTGCAGGAATTCTCATATTCTCCCACTGATTTATGTTGGAGCTATTCGCTTTAGTTGTGGGAGCTGTATAGTTGCCCAAGTTAATAAAAGGGCTGTAAAAGATCATAAAAATGCCTCAACATCATTAAATTGTAATTTGAGTACTATTGCCCTCCACTCCCATACTGCCAGACACCACAAAAAAACCTTCAGTAATGCCCTTAGATAATGATTGCTTTAACACTTTTACAAAAATCGTTGTGTCCTCCCTCTGTCCACAGATTTGTCTGCACATTCACATTGTCCTGAATCTGTCGAGTTAAGAAGCAAAATCAGTGTGAGAGACTCAGCCGGACGGGAACAGAGACTTTGTCACCATTACAGGCTGCGAGGACCGAGTGACTTCCTGACCCCACTGGCCTGTAGTGGTCCCACCATGGGGAAGACTGGGCAGAGCACAGTGGACTTAAACTCCCCAACAGAGGTCAAACAAGCAGTTCCCTTCGAGGAACTGGATCCTGTGGCGCCCCCTGCAGATGAAAAGAAGAAGCAAGAAGAGCCGCCTGACAGGGGAAGCTGGAAGGGGAAGTTTGATTTCCTGCTGTCGTGTGTGGGATACGCCATCGGCCTCGGGAATGTCTGGAGGTTCCCTTATCTGTGTGGCAAGAACGGTGGAGGTAAGATCATGAGACCATCAAACCAAGAGACCTTCAGTTGGTTTACAGTTAACTCTGAATACTTTTGCACCATTCTCTGACCTATTGCACCTTTAAAGAGTGTTTGAATCTCATCCTCACATAAGCAAAGAAAAGATATTTTTCAGCAGGACCCAGCCTTGTATCTGCTCAACTTACAAAAGCTGGATAGTACTTTCATGTGAACGCCATGACCCTGCTCAGTTATCCATCCACCCTCAGTATATAACTGGGTCAACTAGTCTTACCATGACACCCAACTAGAAACTTTTCCTGACTCATGTGCCTGGACCTCAGTGCAGCAACTCTACAGGGTTGTCAGGTGGAGGTGCTCTCTATAGCAGACCATATTCCCCTTTGTCTACAGAATCACCTGCTAACATCATGCAAACCAAGTACAATCAGCTGACACCATGTTGAGCAAGCAAGCATGCTTTTCATAGGCGGCATGCTGCTCAACTCATCGAGCGACAGCCAAATAATCACCTTCAGCTTGGTCATCTTAAATCATATGCTTCTATCCACATATAGCATTTATATTAAGCAACCAAATGAACCAAACAAACTAAGTAACCAGGCGAACTAGTATGCAAACAGTATACATGCCAACTTGAATGATGCCTGAACCACCATATACCCAGATGATATTCTTCAGCTTCCACACCTTGGCAGAAGCCGCCTTCATGTTCATCCAGTTTTCTTCTGCCAACTGCTGCTGCTTTGCTCCAAGAAGCCAGCGCCATGCTAAGTCACACCCCCCACCAGGCCCAGGCTGTACCTGACTTCCAGTACCCCTGTGTCTAACTGCTGCCCGAGCCTGTAAAACTACCTCCCTCGGGTTCCACTTCCTCCCTGCTGGGACTGGCTGGCGCTGTACTCTGCTCTGCTCTATCAATAGACTCGACTGCACATTTAAATTCCTCTGTTAAACTGGTTATGGGCGAGCTCCAAAATCCCTTTCCCACACAGGACACTTTCTAATATAAGAGCTAATCATGTTCCACTCTTGAAATGCAACAACAGTCATTACTGACCAAACTGCAGGCATCACAGTTTGAGTTTTCCTCGAAGGGCCGGGTCTGCCCCTGAGCATCATACTACCGACCTTAACTTTTAACTGGCTTCTCTAACACTGTTGGAATTGCCTCCTCATCTATATAAAACCTCTTACTTGAAAGCATCTTTTACAAGTTCCTTCTATTTCTACCTCTTTCAAAGTTAATGCCCATTGGGTGGTCTGTTGGGAGGCATATCCAGAAGTGAACTTATCCATATCTTTATGGGTATGCAGCTTTTCTAAGTAAACCTCTAATTCCCTCTTCGTCCCTTTAGAGTCCTACTTTTCTCCCTCCAAACATATACAGTGCCAAGCGTTCAGTGCACCTATCAGATCTGAATTAATAGTTGCCCATATTCTCACAAGCTTTACTAATTAATAAAACTAATAGAGGGACATTATTTCACAGGTTGTTTGACTGAAGCCGTCCTTTAAGAATACATTTTAAAAGAATAAGGTCCCAAGCAAGAAATAAACAATTACAGAAACTTTTTAATCAGCTGTAAAATGTTCTCTCTGGGCATGTGTATTTTCTCTGGAAGATGTGCGTCTCCTGTGTCTTTTTCATAAAACGCTAATAATAAAATAGGTCTTCAGGCAGGAGCTGTGGTTTAACAAATTGGAGACACAATATTACAGCTACAGTTCATTTCCTTTTCAGTCTTAAATGAATTAAACTTATTGTGTCGAAATTGAATATTTAGATTTATAAATGATATCATGGCCTGTGAATCTAAGATGCTTTATTATGCATTTTGAGTCTGACATTTATATTGCTGATAAAAAAAACCTTTTGAAAACTTCCTGATTTTACTTCTTTGAATCTTTGAATTTATCTGATCAGTTCCAAACATGAAACTCTTCTACTTCTCCATTATCTTACCCAACATATTTTGCTGATCTGCTTCGTGTTGATCCATCAGGGGCCTTTCTCATCCCGTACTTCATGACCCTGGTGTTTGCTGGGATACCTCTCTTCTTCCTGGAGACGTCTCTGGGACAGTTCACCTCAGTGGGGGGGCTGGGGGTGTGGAAACTCATGCCTATGATGAAAGGTAAGATTTACATGTACATATGGAATTTACTGGCGTGATACTTCTTGTTTGTAGAACAGGTCACTGAGAATTTCTCACTAAGATTCTGCACTAATTTGATTTATTAGCTCTAATTCTCTTTCTTGCCGCTGACTTTAGAAATATATTTAAACAACAAATGACAAGGATAAGAGGCAATCAAAGAGGTGCAGAAACACAAAAAAAAGGAAAAGTAGTTTTGTTGACAACTTTTTTTCATTTAAGAGTCTTTTGCAGCCGCCGCTTGTTGGTGGCAATTATACCGCTGCCTCCGAGCTCAGAGGGCTCGAGTGAAGCACAATTTATCTCCTGCCAGCACAGACGGCAGCGGTGATAGTGAGTGTGCTGCTGTGCCAACTGATACTCGAAGCCAAGGGCGAGTAAACAACAAGAAATAGCTAAACAACAAAGATGAGGATGATGAAGGTTATGACGAACATGCTGAGTAACAGTTCTTTCTGTCTGTCTGCCATCTGCTCTGTGGTCTTTACATGTTATATTACATGTATTACATTAAAATATTGAACTGTACATGCTGATGTCTCTTCCTCTGTCTTCCTCAGGTGTTGGTTTAGCTGCAGTGGTCCTGTCCTTCTGGCTCAACATCTACTATATTATCATCATTGCCTGGGCTCTCTACTACTTGTTCAACTCCTTTGGTTCGGTAGGTTTCATAATTTAATCATCAGGGAGTAAATCTAAACTAAAACGTAGCATATTTTAAGTACAACTGAAATCATCAATTAATTAGTCTGACAACATAAAGTTTTTATCATTTTTTAGGCACAAATGTCAAAATGTGGTTGTGATATATAATTGTAAACTCAATATTGATATTTCTCTATTTTGCATGATAATAATATTGCTAATATTGTATAATAACAATATGACAAAATATTCAGATTAACCATTAGTTGCAGGCCCAGTTTTAAATCATATACGTTGATTCATCTTTCCCATTTTGTCAAGTGAGTGTGATTTTGAAAGAGATAGTTTGAAGTTCATTGTTTGGTAAAACGGTGACAATATGTCAATGTCGTGTCACTTGTTTGCTGCCCCCAAGTGGCCACAAAAATCAGTTATAGCATTTTCAGTATCAAATCAAAAAAGTTTTTCTTTCTAAACTCAGGCCTTGTTTACCACCTCCACAAAGCCTTTCTCTCTGTCTCAACTTTTCTCTTTGTACACCTCTGCGTGACCACCCGGCTCAAAGAAGCCTGGTGGAAGAAATTTAAAGACTTCGCAGGCCTTGTGCTCGAGGCTCTTGTTGCGAGAAAAATTGAGGATTGAGAGGCAGGCATCAAAAAAAAAAAAAGGTCATTGTGTTTTTATCTGAAGAGCGAGAAAACATGGTGGCTCATTAAAACGAGGGACTGTGGAGAAGTCAAGGATGCACATGAGGGAAATATGTTGTCCTTGTTTTAATCCTGTTGGTTTATGTGCTTATCAAAATGCTACATCTGTTGTGTAAAAGTATAGAAACTGAGACATATTGCATTATATTTTTGCTGCTGGAGTCTGTCCTGTTCGTGCATACAGTGTGATTGTGTGTGCAGGAGCTGCCTTGGCAAAGCTGTGATAACCCCTGGAACACAGAGAAATGTTTTTCCAACTACAGCCTCACAGACACCACCAACCTGACCAGCGCTGTCACCGAGTTCTGGGAGTAAGTCAGCCAGATATGTTCCTGCCGTACAGTATGTGAACGTGTGTACGAGATGCTCTGTCGGAGCTATTTCAGGAAGCTATTTGTGCTTATCTGAGTCTGAAGTCAGTGTGTGTGTGTTCCTGCAGGCGTAACATGCACCAGATGTCTGGTGGTCTGGAGGAGCCAGGAGAGCTTCGCTGGCCCTTGGTGGGCACTCTGGCACTGGCCTGGGTCCTTGTCTATTTCTCAATCTGGAAAGGGGTGGAGTGGACGGGGAAGGTCAGAGCTTATTCTTCCCCTTTTCTATTTTATTCTGGACTCACACTTCTCTCGTCTGTTGCATCAAACAATCTCCTATATCTGAGTTTCTTTCTCACTCTTTTGCAAGTTTTAATCATGCAAACATGGGCAGACATAAAGCTGCTCAAGAGGCAGAATTGATGGTGTTGTTCTTGATTTACCGAGCTGATTAAAGACCAAATTTAATTCAGACAGCCAGACTAAAATATTTCAATAGCCACTGAATTAATCTCCATGAAATGTTCACATTCTCGGTGCCCAGAGGATGAACCCTCATTGTTTTTACTTTAGCACCATCAGACCTTTTGCCTTTAAGTGTCTGGATATTCCTCCTGAAGATGAATCAGAATACGTTTATAACCTTTCCATCTTGCGCCATCATTGGTTTAAAATTTGTATTTTTCTAATTCTTTGGTTTATGACAAAATACCTAGAAAAAAACTCATTCTCATCAGTGTTAATTGTACTTTCTGTTTAGTCACAGTGAGCAAACCTTAGCATGCTTAAAACACACTAAATTAAGATGATATGAAAAATATTATAATTGCTAAACATCAACATGTTGTAATTGTCATTGTGAGTGTGTTAGCAGGCTGATGTTAGCATTTGGCTCAAAGTATTGGTGTGCTTAAATACAGACCTAGTCTTGTTATTTCTATAGTTAGCAGAGATTTATTTATCAGTCCTTTGGTCCATTAATCCAATAGACAACTTGGCCATCCCATAAATTGACACAAGAACTGAGCTCCTATAATTGGTTTGTTTTATCATTTAATGCCTCCTTGTGCAAGAAAAGTAACGTCCAGCTTGATGAGATATGTGCGATTTATTACTGAACCATTCGAGCCCGTTCTCCTTCGTCGCCTCTGTGTGTTTCTGATTCACAAAGCACATTGACCTGAGTCATAGCCCATAGTTCACAGCTCAGTTGGATGTTATTCATCATTGTCCAGGCTATTGATCTCTCCTTGAATTGGAAAAAAAGAGGACTGCATTCATTGATCTTCATCGATTGCAAAAATTCATATTCGCTTACATGAGACTTTGGGGAGAGTTTCAAATCAAGTGGTGATGAGATTTAAGCTCATTGTCCATTAAAACATAATAAACTAAACTTAATTAATATTAGAGTTTCAAGCATCATCAATCATTAGATCATTTATATGTGCAAGGTTGCACTGGTGTGACTGATGGCTAATTAATCTCTTGGCATCATTAATGATCATCATTAGCTATTTGCTTATTAGTGTTTGTTGATACCAATGTTGCACTGATGTTTTTCAGTCTATTAATAGTTGCTTAAGCTCATCCTCTTCCATGGTTTCCTCTTCCAACCAATCACATTGTCTGATTACTTTTTAAACTTCTCTGTTCTAATTTTCCCGTTTTTGTCCCGTGATTTATTGATTAAGCCCCCCACGCTTTCCCTGATTGGAGAACTTTTAAATTAAGTCTTTTTCTAATTCTGATCCCTCAAACCTTCTCATCAGACTGTTTTTATCTGTTGTCATTCTGCATCTCCCCTCAATGTTTCACTCAGCTGGAGAAATAGAAACAGTTCCAAAAGTTATTCTTTAATCCCAAACTGCTGGATGATTTAGAGGTGATAGGAAAAAAGTTAGAAAAAGAAAAAAAAATCACTCTGACGACTGGGATTTTTAAATTACAGCAAGTCGAAGCGATGTATGTGAGCAGAAACACATTTACACATTCACTGCCAGGGATAATTGGATTTTAATGTGTGTGAGAAAAATGAATTCCCTCAAGGCCCCGGCCTTGATGGACATTACCAATTAAGCCTAATCATTATGCTACAGAACTGGTGGCCACATCCTTCTGCAGCATCTCTTGGCGAAGTGAAGCCGTGGAAATATTCTAGTAGCTGAGACATTTTTTTCCATTACGTTTTTACATCTCTTTTATCCTTTAGTTTTTAAAAGAAATGTCTTTGAGTTGTTTGCTGATTAACTTCCCACAGAATTTGTTCCCTTTTTTATTCCGAGCGAAGCAAATGTGTGTTTTTGGCTTTGACAGAATAGAAATCGATGGTAATGCTGTAAAGAGGTTGCTCTCTCTCTGACTCTCAGGTGGTGTATTTCTCAGCCACCTATCCCTACTTCATGCTGTTCATCCTGTTCTTTCGTGGGGTCACTCTGCCCGGAGCCATAGACGGGATCCTCTTCTACATCACTCCAGACTTTAACAAGCTCGTCCGGTCTGAGGTAGACGGTTTGCACCCATCCAGCATGTTCATAGACAAACAGCCGTGGATTTGATCACACTCCTGTATCTGTTGTCTGGCAGGTGTGGCTGGATGCAGCTACTCAAATCTTCTTCTCCTACGGACTGGGCCTGGGCTCGCTCATCGCACTGGGAAGCTACAACACTTACAACAACGACGTGTACAAGTAGGAATGAGCTTTTGTGCATCCTCTTTGATAAACCGTTTTTTTTCTTCTCTTCTTCTCACTGTTCGTTTCTTTCTCTGCAGGGACTCCATCATTGTGTGCTGCATCAACTCCTGCACCAGCATGTTTGCCGGCTTCGTCATCTTCTCCATCGTGGGCTTCATGTCGTACATCACCAAGAAACCTGTCCAGGAATTGGCAGCATCAGGTACACACCTGTGTTGCCCTTTGTGACAATGCAAAACAGTGCAGGACCACTGAACTTGAACTTTTTCCTATTTATTTGATTGATTGTTTGCAAAAATTAAGAAGATTGTGAGACATGTCCATCACACATGAATGTACTGATGCTCTTGACAAGGATTCATTCCTTTTCTGAGTCGATGGTGATAGAAGTCACCTTATGACCTTTTAAAGGCACATAGTCATAGGGATCCTTTTCACATCCCTACAGCACTTCAAACAAATAAAACATACCAATATCCTTCTCTGTAAACAGCAGAGAGAGGTTAAAAGCTTCAACCTTGAGACGGGTCGTGTTTTTGACCTTTACATGGAACAAGGCTTCTCACACAATTTGACTTGCTTTCAATCCTTCGCTGCACATTTTAGTGGACTTATTGAGCAGCCTTGGAAATGTTTTAAAATGTTAGAGGATGACTAACCCAGGGCACCTGAAATTCAAAAGAAAGGTAAACAGAATGGCACTATTTACGTCCTGTATCTTATGCTTCAGAGACAACTTCATATGTCAAAGCCTGTGAGGCTACAGTATGATGTCATAAGATAAAGCATATGTACTTTTGTGTTGTGTGTGTGTGACATTCAGGTCCAGGTCTGGCGTTTTTGGCTTATCCTCAGGCCGTCACCCAGCTGCCCATGTCCTCCCTGTGGGCCATCCTCTTCTTCTCCATGCTCATGATGCTGGGTCTGGACAGTCAGGTACACACAGCACACACTTCACCTGTGAACTGAACATTATTGTTATTATTAATTAGATTATTTTGTCTTCGTTACAGTTTGAAAATTTGAAAAAAAAAAGTAAGAAACAGGTCAGCTGACCAGACCTCTGTAGCTGCTCCACATCTCTGCTCAAACCTCCATTATTATTATTATGATTATCTGATTGAGCTGTTGGTGGTTGTATTGCATTGTGGGTAATGTAGGTGACAGAGTTTGACAACAAAGAAGAATGACTGTAATAAAATACATAATATCTCTGGTTCGGCTACATTGATTTTGATCCCTTTTTAAAGAACTGTCCGTGGTGAGTCTGAAAATCTTACAGGCTAAATCACATCAGTCCCCTCTCAATAACAAACTACTGTCTGTTCTGATCTGTGTCTCCCTAATCCTGTTGCGTATTAGTTCTGCACAGTGGAAGGCTTCATCACCGCTCTGATGGATGAATATCCCCTGGTGCTGAGGAAGAGGAAGAAAGTCTTCATCCTCATTGTCTGCTTCATCTCCTTCATCATCGGCTTCTCCAACATCACACAGGTATAGCTGTGTACATCTAAACTGTTTCAAATTGCAGGAAGGTGGTTATCTTAAAACACACACACACACACAAGTGAACATTTGCACATTTTTCCAGCACTCAGGGAAAGAGCCCCCTCCTATATTATACATAATGACAAAACAATCTCACAACAACCTGCGGTGTACATTCATCATACATATTTTACTCAATAAAGAGAAGGGTATTAATATTCAGCCACTAAAGCAGATATGTGTGTGTGTGTGTCATGTTGAAATCTGCCAGGGTGGTCTGTACGTGTTTAAGCTGTTTGATTACTACTCCGCCAGTGGGATGTGCCTCCTCTTCCTCGTCTTCTTCGAAACCGTTTCCATATCCTGGTTTTATGGTAGGAAATCTATTTTATACTCTCCGGTCTAAAAACCAAACATTGCAGAAGGAAATGAAACGTAACCGCAGCTGAAATAACTTGAGACAATCTGGACAGAAAGGACGACATTGTGCCAAGTCGCCCAGTGAAACAAGCTTGTAGATTTCCTATATAGAGTGGAGCTGTCCAACAGGAAATTACATTTATCTGTCCCGCTCTCTGTGATAAGCCTCTCTGTCCAATCATAAGGGATTTGTTCTTGTGGTTATTATCTCCATATTAACACACACACTTCTTCTTTGTCCCCGTCTCTTTATGCCACAGGAGCTGAAAGGTTTTATAAGAACATCGAGGACATGATTGGCTACAGGCCTTGTGGCTGGTGGAAGCTCTGCTGGATGTTCTTCACTCCGCTGATCTGCCTGGTAGGCGGAGGGGGGCGATTATCGATTTAACCCCCATGACATACGCTTTTCTAAGTCAAAGTCCAACATGTGCTTCCCTCTCCCTGGCGGAGATCTATGAACCCATCGAGCCACATCACCGATCGGTAGAGGATTGATTGACATTGCTGAATCGGTTTCCTCTCTGGTGATTTGCACTTCAGGCCCTCTGGGAAATCATGGCAATGCTTTCATCTTCACTACTGTATAGTGATAAAAGAAGCTGTATAAAAGGAAAATTAAGTGTGTTCTGCCAAAAAGAAGTTCGGCCTCCTGCCAGTAAGCGCTGATTTGATGATTTGCAGGTCAAAAGACATCCAGATGAATTGGTTGAAGAGTGAGTGTTTCCAGCCTGTTAGTCTAGACTGAAATACTATTGGACGGATTTCTATAAAGAATTTTCACTCATTTCATTTTCGCCCCCATCATCAGGTTTTAAATTGTCAAGAATAGTTCACCTGTTTTAACCAACATACAAATCATCACATCAGTACTTGTCAAACTCATTCTGCAACTGTTATTTGATAACTGGTCACATGGTCTAATTGATTTAACCATATATTTCAGGGGGTGTTCACCTTCAGTGCCATCGAGATGACCCCTCTGACCTTGGGGAAGTACGTCTACCCGCTGTGGGGCCAAGTGATCGGCTGGTTCATGGCTTTGTCTTCCATGATCCTGATCCCGGGCTACGTCATCTACATGTTCTGCACCACCAAGGGAAGCATCAAGCAGGTAGAAACATCAACCACGACTCGGTTTTTGATGTCGATTCCCAGCAGTTAAAGAGTAAAGATACTGTTAACTGATACTGATGTAGAAAACTGAAAGTGCATAAAAAAATAGATGATGGTGATGGTGCAGGAAGGACTACAGTCAGTCAGGAAGGAAGATAAAAATAGATTTGGTTGCAATCCAGTTATCCTGGTTTAAGGCATGTTTTGAGGACTTGTTTTCAAAAGTTTTAAAAGTTCATTTCTCTGATAAGACCAGTTCTAAATATTTATCTTTCTTCGCTTTTCCTTGAATTAAAGACATTTAAATAACAGCTAAAGGCACATTTTGTTCACTTATCACATTATTCATCTGGACATTTTTGCTCCACCTAACTTTGCATGTCTGGACTCACCTTAACTCTCACCCGACACTGACGTAACTCTTTGCTTGACCAGCGTTGGCGGAAGATGACAACCGCCCAGGAGGATGAAAAACCATCGAGGCATGAAGAATTTACACACACAGGCAGCGTGGGCGAAGCTGCCGTCTAGCCAGGGTCGCTCAAGTCGAAATAATCTGACTGCCACTTTCCCCCCCAGTCTGCCTTGACTGACCGTAGTCGACATTGAAATTTTGACGATTGGACAGATGGAGCCTTGTACAGTACTTTACAACGATGTGTCCCTCCGACTTTAATTGTGCTGAAAAATGAGGCAAATAAATGAAGACTTCTGATACATCTAGAAGACAGAGAATGGCCTTTTAAGCTCTCACTAGAAGTTAAATGCTATAGATCAGCACTGAACTTGTGTACATATACCTTTAAATGTGCGTCATCCTACTTGTACATTTTCACTTCTACTCAACAAACTCGCTGTCTTTGTTCATAAGCCCATAAATGTCATGCTGTTGTACAGAAGAATTTAAAAAATCTGGAAAAACTTGATTCTAATGTAAAACTGTAATACATCAAGTGTTATTCACCCACCAACCAGCCACTGTGATATTTTTGTCCAACAATAAATATGTGGGCCCAACAGTTATGTTTTTGTTTTTGCTGATCCAGATGTGCAAAAAGACAAAGGAAATATTTGTAACTGTAATATTAATTTGATGAAACATGTACAAACTATTCATCATAGACACTTTCTAAATTAACACTGATTTGAGTTTTAAATGTATAATCTCAATTGTTCGCCTTCATGGCAGCTTGTTTGATTAAAATAATAAATAAAAAAACTGTAAATAGAACTGTGTCCCTATATTATGTTTTTTCTTTTTTAAGAGCTCTCTTTTCTAAGTTTGGGGAATATTTCAAATGAGACATATAAAGGATTTGCCTTCATGTCATTTTTTTTCATGTCATTAAAAACAAAATAAACTTAAAACAAGTCAACTTTATCATTGCTAATTATTTATGACTAAAGTAGAAGAATATCCACATTCCAACATTGTGTCTCCTTTATGTGAAACATTCCAATTCAATGAGGCCAGAAAACAGTATAGCGATAGTGTATAGGAAAAGTGATGGTAATGCATTAACCTCAGCACTGGGGAAAGGTCGTCCTGTTCTACTTTGAGATGGATATTGAGTACAATCATTTATCATCATGGGAAAACCTACCAGATTGAGGCCCAGACTGAGAAAAGAAATATTTTATTTGCAGACACTGAGCAACACTGGAGTGATGTCTCTGGTGGCCTGATAAATTAAACTCCAATATTCACTTACCTTTTAGCTCTGGTTTACTCTCCACCGTCTCCTGAGGGACAGATCTGCCTCTTTAGCTGCTAATTGTTCCACCTTATCACCAGCTGGTTGCTAACGTTGTCTTTTGACTGTTTGGTGCTGGTGTATAGTTTGTTTTAAGCTGAAAGCAGGAGTTGCTGGATACAACACTAATAAGAGACATTTATTAAAGCTGTCGGCCAGAAAACCAAAACAATGAGCTCAAGGACACTAAAAAGTTCATAAAAGTGAGTTCATTAATCTCTGTGAATTTATTATTTCAAGCGACTCTTTTCATATAAAAGTAGTAATGTGATCCTTTGTACTGTTTTGGAACAACATAAATTATTTGGTTTGGACTTTTTAAAAAAAACTTTCTTGTGTAAAATTAAAACGTTAGATTTTACATGAATGTGATTGTGACATTTCTCCAATGTGATGGTGGCTTTCAAATTTGCCAAACAAAGAATCAAAGTCATCAAATCCAAGAACCAAGGCGAGCCATTGTGGTGAATATACTTAAATCATCTTTAATAGCATGTTGATATACTGCAAAGACAGGTAGAGAGGGATTCAAAGCCAACTGAGGGAGGTGATGGTTCATATCTGTTACACTCAGTTTCCACCTGTCTTACCCTAAATATGTCCACTTTTTCTAATATATTTTTTTAAACTAGTATGAGCAAACACAGTGTTGAAGAGCCGGACAAACATGTCATTCATGAAGCAGTGCACTGGTATGGCAGAGCCCTTTTTTTTCAGTTTCTTCAAGAAAGTTCGCCACGACTGCGCTTCCACATCGCTGCGCTCCCGAAATGCTACATTGGTTTTCTTTCAAACATAAAGTCATGATTTTTCAGCGTGCCTCATATTCACGGTTATTGCGCACACAGCATGTCTATCTCCCAAAATGCTTAAACACATTGTCAGGTGGGAAAAAATGTGCAGCGAAAACGAAGGAAAAAAATGATTTTGGCAAAATTGAGGCCTCGAATTTACCACTGTGAATCCATTTTCTGTTTGAAGGGGCGCTTGCTGTCATATATAATTTTTTTTCTTCTTTCAGTTCCAAACTTTTTTAAAGCATAACAAAAAAAATCTTCATCTCCAACTAGTGCTCAAATTTCAGTCATGCACAAACAAATTCAAGGCTTCTGGGAATCAGAGTTCAGTCGTCCTCCTATAACTGATGTCATGCATGAGAAAAGAATTTTATATCTGAATTGACTGAAACAAATAAATAAGCAATCATACAATCATCAATGTAAAGAGCAGATCTTTTGATGAAATATGCTAAAATAGATCATTGTTTTTATAATCGGTCAAAATATTCAAATGTCATAACCCATTTGTTTTGAAAGCGCTAATTCTCCTCTTTGTGAAATAACTAAAGAGAGGTTGGACTTGTTCACAGGAAAGTCAGGATGCTACCGTGAGCGGGTCACACACACACACACACACACATGCACACACCCATCATCTCAGAACAACAGACATTTTTTTTTCCTATAACCTCTGTCTTTCCTGTGGGTGAAATCGTGAGTGGAAAAGGACACAAAGATGAGATAGAGACCTCCCTGCAGTGGCTCTGTGATTATAAATCAACAAATCAGACAGATGGGGGTCAGATGGGAGCAGAGTCGACCCAACATCCATTCCACAGTACCTGGTGGGCCTTATGTTTAAAAGATGGATGCATTGGGGCTGGGGCAGTCGCTGACCTATTTCAGAATGAAGGACGCATGATAGGGCAATAGCATTTTGACGGGGGGGCTAAAGGTAGCTTGCTTGTCCTTTCCAACACTGCTCCAATGTGGTATTTACAATCTCGGCCGGGGTGAAAGAGAGAGAGAGATCAGATAATGCATTCTTTTTGTCCCATTCTTATTTAAAGCAGGCTCGCCAACAGCACAAACAAAAGCAGTAATGCCAGCATTTGCAATAGAAGCTGTGTGTGTGTGTGCCTCTGTAGTTTTTTTGCCTTTTTGAAAATGTCAGACTGAAAGGTTAGAAAGGGAAGAGAAAACAGTCACAAGGAGCTGAAACCAAACCTGGTTGTTGTACCAACATGAGGAGACGGCGTCTGGACGCGTGGCGGGTGGAAAACACACACACACACACACACACACACACAAATGGTGGAATATTTTACACAAATCAAAACATAAATCTTGACTTGTTGTAGCAGGAGCGTCGTCGTGGAAATTCATGGCGATTATCCTGAAAAGGCGAAGAAGCATTTCATAAACAACAGATGGAGTCGCACATACGTTAACATGTGAATCGTTTTAGAAAAGTTTCAGCAGCTCTAACAAGTTTCAAATTGTGGAAAACGTTCCCTCTATCAGCAGATAAATGTGGCCCCCGGGAAGCGTTAACGATACTAAATATGAAGACAAACAACAATCAACAGGACCATCCTGGGCTGACTTTTTTTTTGGTTTGGCAGCCAATCCACGTGATTGGTTCGCCTTTGTTTCCTGTCATCCTTCACTGCGGGATGATCTACGCAGAGTGACAATTGAGCGAGAGTGTTTTCCGATGATAGAGAGCCACAACACAACAGAGGAGCAGATGACAAACACAGCTTATCGGAGGATGTTAGGGATTTTTTTTTTTATCCAGGGGAGCAGAGAAGAAGAGAGAGGGCTCTCCATCACATAAATAAATCAGCAACAGCGCAAAGGGGGAGATAGTTTTTTATGAAATATCAGTTTTGTAATTTTTTTTTTGTGCTCCTTGAGGGAGAAGCGTGAAAGGACTGTTTTCTCAAAGCAAAGGAAGGAGTTGTTTGGTTGTTTTTTTTTTTTTCTTTTCTTCTAGCCCTAGCGTTTAGTCAAGTGCAAGTGTTGGAAGCGTATGTGTTTTGGCACACGTTTTTCAGTCAGTGTCAACTATGCACGCACGCGCACATACAGCACAGTAGGCATGAGGTTCGGGATGATGAGAGCGAACAGAAGCGCGAGGTCCTTGGAGTCCGTCCGTCACGATCCAAAAAAAAAAAAGAGAAGTTTGAGGGATTCACGTATGTCTGTTGCTGTTGGTGGTGAATACTGGAACTACAAGGGATCCATCCAGAAACTGAATCTGTGTTTTCCCTAGCAAGAGTTAAAACTGACAAAAAGTTATAGAAATTTGTTAAAACTACATAATATTTCAAAATACATGTGGAATCAAGTAAAACTTTATATATGCACTTTATTTCTCCGTGTCTCTTTTAAAACCTTGATTTTTCTTTTCGTTTAATTTTTTTTCCTTAAATATATGCATATAAGTGAGATTTCATTTTTTTTCATTATAGCTCTTTCATCTGTATGTATATATGTACATTATGTACTTTTAAATAGCTAGAGAAGAGGGTGGGCGGGGCTTGTGTGGAGGCGTGTGTGGAAGTGTGTGTTTTCAGGGAAAGAAGTACTAATTTATTTACACCATGCTCCGAGAGCCGCTTGGGGTCCGGTGTAGACTGAGGCGGGGGTCCGGGGGTATATACTGGTGTGGGTGGTTGTAAGGCGGAGGTGGAGGAGGCAGCGGGGGCTGGTGGCCGTCGTTGCCATGCGAGCTGTCCGGCGAGCGGACCGGGGTGGACATGGCCGACTGACTGAGCTGGTGGTGGCTGTGGTGGTGATGCTGGTAGTGGTGGTGCGTGGGCGTTTGGCTGAGGAAGGCCTCCATGCGTCCGTGGCCGCTGTTGTCGAGCATGATGACCTTGACGATCTGCTGACACTGGATGAGTGTCTCGGGCCGCAGATCAGCCATGCTCACGGCGGGCTGGTGGTGCTGCTGGAGGTGGAGGTGGTGGGCGGGGGTGCTTGCCGCTGACTGCAGCTGCGGGTGCTGAGGTGGAGGCGCCGGTCCCTGGGTTAGCCCCTGGGTTAGCCCCTGGGGCCCCTGCTGGAAAAGCAGCTCCCCCCGGTGGTTAAGAAGGGCCACGCTCTCGGGACTCCGAGCCGTGCTGCTGCTGAGCTGGTACGTCTGAAGCCTGTTGTGAATTGACACCTAGTTTAGAAAACAGCCAAGAGAACAGCATCAAATGTTATAAAACTGGTTCCTCCTCTACAATCCGTCAAGCCCTCTTTTTGTTTTTTTTGGGGGGGTGGGGTAGTGAATGCACAGCACACACACACAAAGGGCATGCGTGGGGGCTCAGGTGTTGGGGGTCGGTGGAGGTGTAAAATCGTGACTACTGCACACTCCCCTCCCTCCACCTCTACAGGTACTGGGAACAGTGTAGATCGGATGCTGGGAACAGCGGTGTGTGGCTGGGGTCAGGAGGAGGACAGTGGTGGGGGAACGGGGGGTAAGAAATTTGGTGCGACGCTAACAGAAGGGGCCCGGTGGTTCCAAAGGGGACACTGAGGGCCCCTGTGTCTCCCTTCCAAACCACTGTGTGGCGCGATGGGGACAGCGGACACGAGGAGATTTGGTTGGGGGGGGGGGGGGGGGTAACCAGAACATAGACGGAGGTCATACGAAGAAGAGGGAGAGGTGGAAGAAGAGGAGGAGAGGAGGTGAGCAGACTGACAACCACAGACGTCCACAGGCAACACTCATCAGAATGCAAACCTCCATATGTCACATTCATTTCAACTCTCTATTTTCCTTCCCTCAAAGTTGTTTTCCTGCAACCTGTGCTCCTTTATCGTATCATTCCTCGGATTCTTTTTTTGTGCAGCCTGTTTTAGAAACATGTCACGTTTCCAAGTTACCTTACAGTGCGTTTCTCGGAAAGCAAAACAAAAATATAGGGAGTGTCATCAAAAATTCATGGAGTAAACACAATCTGAAATGCATATTATGTGTCGTGGATGAATATGTGTGAAAACTGTGACTGTGGAAGCACAGCACATCAGACACGCTATTTTCATATTTATTCTGCTGGCATAGTGTTTGTCACCTCAAATAAAGTTAAATTATTATCATATTTTTTGTGGTACAAAACATATTTATTTAACTTTTCATGGAGCCCAAATTTGGATTGTAGCACTTTAGAGCCTTAAGTGAAGAAAGTAATATTTTTTATTCCTGTGATCAGTATCTTTCAAAATATGAGTGAGACAGATCTTAATTTTAAACGAACATTTAATCTACTGCAAGTGCGTCAATCAGATTAAGTCGCCCACCCAAAATGGCGTCCATGTTCATAAGGTCAATGGTAATATAGTAGACCTTTGATGTGAAGTATCTGAGGTAAGAAAGGACTTATAGCAGCGTTCTCCCATTCTCTTACAGGAGCCAATGTAACTCCAGCGTGAAAGAACTCCATTAACATTTGCTCCTATTCAATTTGCCAACCACTATTTCTCCCTGACGACATGTACTTAGAGTATAATATCAATGAGCTCCGAAGCACTTTAGATAAAGATTGAAGGATTTCTTTGACTTTCCGCTGCCTTTCAAAAGTTTCAATTCTGAGGAGAAAGAAGTTTGTTCCAACGCTGACCAAAGGAATTTGAGTCCTTTGTGTCTGAAATCACTCTCTATTTACTTGATTTTTTAAATATTTCTTTGTGTCCAAATTCTGAGATTTATGCACTATATAGTTCCCTCAAAAATTCCCACAATTCAATTAAAAGTACAACTATAAGAGCACAACATGAAGAAAATTTCCCCCATGTGTGATCCCTATTGTCAATGAATGGGATTTAAATGACTTATTAGCAGAAGATTTATCAAAGAAAATCAAGTTTAAATGATGTCTACACTGCAAACAGGAATTTTGTGTTAGGCAAGAATCTCCAATTGCTTTTCTTTTTTACTATTGAAGCCTGATACTTTTCATTCAAGTGGTCATTTTGGTAACAAACCGCCAGCTGACGTGACTTTGCTCTGACGAGGTCTCCCACTTTGATTCTGTATCTCTCTTTGTGAAGCCAGAGGACGGAGTGGGTGGATCATTAGCCGGATTGGTTGCACCTGAAGAGAAGCTGGCAGAGCTTAAAAGAGCTCTGCAGTCAGTGTCTGCCTTTTCTTTCTCTGTGTTCGGCTTTTGTGTTTCATGTCAACCCCCCCCCCCCCCCAAAAAAAAAACCCCTTCTGTTCAAACATACGCTCCACCACGTCACCGGTACCACTGACTGACAGTCCATTACACTGACTGTCTTCAAGGGATGTATCTTCAAAAACAGGATTTCGAAAAGTGAAGGAGACATGCAAATTACACCCCTTGACTGTCTTTAGCCACTTTAAATCTTCGGCCCAGACGAGCATACTCTTACAGCTCTGAGGGAGACAGTAAAATCTCAACACCTTCCTTATCAAACACTGATTAAAAGCTTTGCAGTGGGACTCTGTCATCCCTGCATTCATGCCTCTAGTATAAGCAGGATTCTCTGACCTGACCCTCCTGGTTTTTAAGATAAATGTGTTTGGACAGCGAACGGCTCCCCACCAGCCACTGACATTTACTGCAGGCTGCACGGCAGAGGGGGGAGATGGCCGCTGACGGTGGCTCAGACAACCATGAAGACTGACCTGATCATAGCTCTCTATTATAACTACCCAATTGCTGTAAAGTGAGAGAGCGTGTGTGCATAAAATGAGCAGATATTCAATTGCGCAATAAGACCAATCATTTTATTTTTATGTCTTTTAGCAGCAGCAGCGAATGCATGTTTGCTCTGGAGTAATTGTTGTCACTCTGCAGGCGTTTATAGCTTTGAAAATGATACGGCTCTGAAGCCATTGTGATGTATACGTGCTCACTTCTGCTCTAATCAGCACCTGAATAAAGACTTGCAGCATAAGATGAGCTGTGGAATTAAACAGCCACTGAATGTCAAATTGACCCTGTGTATTTGGCTTCTCACTCCAGCCCTCAACTCCACTGCCACAGAAATGACTCGGAAAGGTCACCCGGTGCCTCTAGGATGGTAATTGCAAAGCCCCATGGGTACTGTAGTCCAGCTTGCTCTCTTGCTTGCACGAAATGTTCGCACGAGAAGTTTCCCCCGGTGGTCTCGGAAGGGCTGAGGAGGTGACGACTCCGGGTCAAATGAGCGTTAAATTTATCTGCCTGCATGTTGCTGTGTTAATTAAGGTCTCTGTGCCGAATGTGGGCACACACACACACACACACAGTATATGCATTCCACACATGTCCTCATCTGCTTTTAGCGATGGCTGCTTTCTCTTTTCCTTTTAAAGGCCCTGAAGGAGTCATAATTTCTGCCTGAGCTTGTGAAACTAATTACAACCTCTTCCTTTTTCAGGCTTACAGATAATATTTAAGCCTCTAAGTCTGATGCATTTTCTGTGCTAGAACCTGACTGCTATGATTTTATTAATTTCCCCAAACCACCATCTTTTAATTTTTGTACGGCAAAGGAGTCCTTTTATCTAATATTTAGTTTGGTCGGGTTACCTCACATGCCCGCAGTACTTTATCCAGCAGCACTCGTTCTCTCATCCACTCCTCACCCACTCCTGCTCGATGCCTCTGGCCCTAGATTCAGCTCATCCTGGGGTTTCGTCCTATCTCTTCCTACAGTACCTCGATCCTGACACACTGCACTGACTTACCTGTTGTTTGGGACATGGCCCTATCATGAAGTACTTACCTCTACTGCATTGTGTCCGCTTCTGTCATCGAGCTCCTGGTTTCCTGCACAGGAAAAGATGGAGGGAGAGAAGTGGGAGAAATATGTCTGTTAAACGGCAATTTTACATTTTTTATCTTGAAATGGTTTTAGGAGTTAAGACATACTTTAAACAAGACACTAATTTGATAATAAGGACAAATAATTGAAGATTTGTTGTGCATTGGATATATGTGATTATGGAGTTGCAAAGTGGCAGGGTCCATTCATAAAGTGTTTTTTTATATTCCTTTTTTATTTTAACAATATCCTCAATGCTGCTTTATACAGAAACATCAGACTCTTCCTCAAGATGAAATGACTATGTAGGTCTATGTTAGGACCCTCAGTTTCTTTTATTTTAGCATTGTTTCTGAGGCAAGCAGTCATTCATGATCATTTTCCTCAATACCTTCATCTTTAGTTTCACAACAATAACAGACAGAGACTGGGCTGAATAACTGAATTGGAAGAGGAAGAATAAAATATCACCTTTTTCCAACTGATCAATTCATAAAAACAGCAGTAGTTCAACTTTATTTCAGCAGTGGGTGAATTTACACAATTGAGGACAAGGTCTCTGCTGTGGGTTTTAAAATTAAAAAGCAAACCTCACACACACACACACACACACACACACATACACACACCTGATGGGGAGCCCTGTTTGCCGCGCAGCTCTAGCTGTGTGCCGTTGTTCTTTACTGAGTGAGTCTTGGCTCCCTGCTGCTTTTCCAGCTCCCCTGCAGAGAACAGAAGACAAAAATGATCATCATCATAATCACCCTGACAGGGAGCAAAATAGAGAGACACAGGAAGAGGTAGGTAGGTTATTTCTGCTTTATTTTATAAAATACAATATACACAGACGCACTTGTTGGCTTCTCCTCCCACTCTCTTTCCTAAAAACACGACTCTCCGTCTCTCTCGTTAACCTTCACACTTGACGTTAATTGCATGTCATTTCCAATCACGATGACTAAATGTTGTTTTTGTCTCCAAACTGCGCTGCATTTTAATTCTGATGCTGAACTACAAAACAGGCAGATGAAACAATGTCATGACAAAAATCTGACACACTAAACAGTAAAGGGGTCAGATGAAGCTAAAGATAAATACTTTATTTAACCAGTTGATATTTTCCTCTCAGTTTCTTAATAATATATTTAATGGTTCTCTGGCTAAAACTATGTATTGGTTTTAATTATAAGGGCAATAGAGACGGTGTTCAGCTGGTACATTTCCAGTTGCTATGAACATGCTAACAAGTCAAGTATGCAATTCAACATTTATGTCGATAGAATAAAGTTCCAGCATTAAGTAAATATCACCTTGGGCTGAATTACATATTTTTCAGTTTAATCCAAAATTCTATGTACAAGGTCAACAGGCGATACCGCAGGCATACTGACTCTATAGAAGGAAACAGAAATGCCTCATATCTTTGAAATGTTTGGTTTAGAGTTGAGTGTAGGGCTGAATTAAAATCAGCTCTATTATGAAATTTGCTCATTATTAACGTCCAGTTGTAGGAATAAAAACACACTTCAAGATTAAAAAAAAAAGTAATTTCTCCTTCCCATCTCAAAGAGGGAAAGCCCGAGCAGAAGTGAGCCAGCCGCAGGCATGTTTACTAATGTGCCAACGATACAAAGCACTTAGAGGAGGAAAGAAGACGAGGTGTTTGTCTGTGCAAGTGCCAGCGATCGCTCTTACTCCAAGTTTTGTTCCTATATTACATCTTGAGAAAAAAAGTGTGAGCTGTTTTCGTGTTTGTATGTGTGTTGGTTTGTGTGCACAGCAGCTGTCTCCGGCTCCACTTTGGAGAGAGAGGAATAACTTCCTTCTGTCAACCACTGCCTTTCTCCATATGTTGTTGCCTGCTCTCTCCAGGCTGCTGGCCCTCCCTCTTTGTGAAGGGTAATGCGGTTGCGTCAAATCCCAGCAGGGAGGCTCTCTTTGATGCCCACTGGCAGGATCCAGGCCCTGGATACTCTGGTTTTCCATGTGTGTCTGAGTATGTGCATGTGCTATTGTCTGGAGAATTTCATACGCACCCAAGCCCAAACCGCTCGGATGCCTGGCTGCTTTTAGGAACACTGGCCTCTTTTCAACTCCAATTTACTGCCCTCCTGCAGTCTGTTTGAGCTGCAGTGCACCAAAGGCAACAAAATGCAAAAAGTCACTCTGCGCCTACACAAATCCGATACTGTCTACAAGTTGGCAAAGAATACAAAACAAAGGATGGCTTCTGACTCATGTGTACTATCTGAGGACCTATTGATTCCCACGCAGAGGATCTAAGAATCCACTGTAGTCTCCCACTTCCCAAGATGTGAGATTATTGATTCAGTCCACAATGGAACAGGATGTTGACCCGTCTTTGATGGTGGGGTGCATTACATGAGGGATACACACAAGTACACTGTACATGCATGCAGCCACGAGATGTGAGTCGAATAGAGGATGAAGAGCTCGACGTCATGAGTTAATAAATCCGAATCCTCAAAGCAAGAAAAGATAATAATTTCCAAAATCTTTCCACTTTATGTCTGGCAGCCTCCAGTCTACATTTTGTTTGTGTCATTATAAAAATATCAGTGTATGGAAGGTCCCAGAGGACATGGAGCAAGAACGGGCACAAAAATAAATGATGTGGACACGAGCAATGAACATTATATTATCAAAGGACAGATGAGATAAGGACAGACACTCACACTCGATGCGTATCTGCTCCATCTCCGACACCTCCGCGATCGATTCCTTCAGGTCCTCGAGAAACTTGAGCAGCTCCTCAGCACTTTGGGCACAAAAATTAAGTACCTGCTTCTTGTCTGAACCGAAAGGTGAGAGGATTGTGATGCCGTGAGGGTAGTCTGGGGAGCACAGAGGACAATGAAGCAAAAGTCAATTGCGAAGAAGAGCTTGCAAAATATTTGTGAACCCATTCTGTTGCCTCGTTTCATATACGCTTTCAATTTTTCCTGCAATGTACTATTTGTTTAAAAAATGTTTCCACAGGATCAACAGAGTCCAGGATGATGAATTTCTGTCATCATTAATGTAAAAGCAAAAACCTGATGCATTAAAAGGAATGTTAAAAATACAACTGCTATAACTCTTGTTCACTGAACTTGAGGGTACATTTAAGTCATTGCAAATCAGTGCTTGTTATATTGTGACTTACATTCATTTTCAAACAGGTGAAACTGCATGCCGAGCAGGCCCATGGCTTTGCAGAACGTGTAGGCTGCAGAACTCTTCTTCTTTGGACAAAGCTTCAAGATCTGCGACGACAGAAAAAAAAAACATTTTGAATGACAGGAGAAGAGCCCATTAAAATTATTTTGTCCGTTGTTCTGAGCGCTGCTGTTTGATTGTCAGCGAGATTTCCATATCACAGGACGACCTCAAAGGAGGCTCGGAAGGAAGAAACTATTTGATAATGGAGAATACATTTAATGGGCAGATAGAGTCAATATTAACGCGCACTATGTCCTTCAAAGTGTTTCAGATTGTGCGCTTGGTGCTCTCATTTGTATGAAAAACAACACCTTGGCGTGCTTTTATCAGGATGTATTAGAGATGTTCTGCTTTTTCATTGAATGACCTTCCAGACGGAGAAAGATGAGGCGAATCGGTTTTTGCAGCGCTACTGTGGGCCATAATTTACCAGGCGAGCCGTATTAAACCAATACATCACATTGGCATTTTAAACACTTCTTGACATGTTCAGGCTGCTGGAACAGGGGCCAAATTCAAAGAGAAGTCCCCATCACTTTAATTTCGCACTAAAATCTTTCAAAGACAATTTCTGCCCCCGCCTTGAAAGCCGTCAGGAGGAGACACCTCCCTGGAATATATCGCACCCGTAACTTTTAGTGCCAAATGAACGGCATTCCACTGTGATGTTAGAGGATAACTTCTATCGCCTTTTTCTTCAAAATTACCCTTTTAACCTCTTTCTCCTGCAACTACCAATTACTTTCATGCTTTAGCAGAAAGGGGATGAGGGGAAATGGTCGGGCAGCTTTTCCTTTTGCTGTGTTTTGTTGGAACGGGATCAACATTTGACATAATTATGAGAGTAGTTAAACACTTCCAAGAGACAACCCCTATGCGGCTCCTAATGAGCACATTAATTATGCCCAACATTAAACCTTTGATAATTCTTCAATCTACACGACTTTGGACCGAATGAACGACTTATCTGTGCCGTGGCCAGATTGAAACACAACTTTATTGCTGGCCCTTAAAGCTGCTCCTTAGGGGACAGATCTCTGAGTGCACTGCAACACAGCGTTCGCTACTATCTATTATTAAAAGAAATGGCCGGAGAGTCCTGAGTTATGAAACAACATAAAAGAGGAGAGGGGAAGCTCACAGTCAAAGTAGGTGATGGTGCATTGCAGCTGTCACAACAAAATAAGCAGCTTTAAAGCACAGACTGCGTGCAGCAGAAAACGCCATTTCAGGGGTGGTTTGAAATTGTACACATGCAAACTACAAATGTGAATTATCATGTCTCATTATGAGTCTCAATCTTCATATATATTTACCACAATGAGATCGTTGAAGAGGAAGACTTCTCTCTGGTGTGCCGCCTGTTTCTGGGCCTTGTTGACGTCCGTCACCTCAAACAGTCGACTACAGCACACCAGTCTTCTGTGAGGGACGGAGAGGACCTGCAGAGACACAAGACGTCCAGGTTCAATCACTCAGAGGCTTTAAAAGCATTCACTGACCATATGAAGAGAGAGTGGGAGACTCTCAATATGAATGACTTTTGGCAGGAGCTCTACACATTATTCACTTGGGTTAAAAGCTGAGACTGAATAACCCATTAAACACAGTTTGCAGAGAGAAAATAGTGACACAAAGACGGACCTAAGAATCTTAAAACAGTAATTAGAGCAACAGATAAGACGGTGTGTTGTTTCAAGGTTATCCAAATATGAACTGTGTAGCCCTGAGGAGAATATGGCCATCAATGCAGGTTTACATTTTAAGATTCATTACTGGGCTCTGCTGAAATTTGAGGTTACTCTTTTCACTCTTAACTCGATTAAATGAAGGGAAGCAAAAAGTCTCATCTTGGTGTACAGACAAAATTGAATTTATGAAGGCGGTTACCTTTAGTCTGTTCATTACTTTTCTTTGCACTGTATCATGTAGAAGTAATTGTTTTGCCCTCAATAAGAGCAATGCAAAGTCATATTTACTGGAGTTTATATTAAGACAACTTTGTTGCTTCAGAAAGATTAGAGAGCAGTAGATTAAAAGTGCAAAACAGGGAGGGTTTTCCAAATAAGCACTTTGTATTCATAGATTAATATGAGCTTATTGAAAGATTATTGACTGAAAGAAGTGCCATCCTAGTGCCTTTTTTTTGCAGGAAAAAGTGCCTACTGTGGCCAGAATGAAAAGTGACACAATAAAAGTGTGAAAGTGAACCAAAACAGTGAAGTTAAGGGTTGGACAGTGAAACAATGAGCTGAATCCACCTATAAAGCTCTGCGAAGCTGAGGGGAGCTGCAGATCCAGGTGATTGCTGTTTAGGTATTAGCTCTGACATTAGACCAAATTGGATTAGCAAAGGTGATAACGCTGCACTTGGAGGTCTAAATTTCTTCTTTTTTTTAACAAAATGCTGCAGTTCTGTCCCCTGAGGCCTGGCTTCTCCTCTTGGACTTAAGTGCTTTTCCCAGTTTAAGCAGATTACACTACGAAAAAAAATGGCTCGTGCCTTCGGAGACTGATCTAATCATGTTGTCACCCCTTCACACTCTTGTCTCTCCGACTTGTCCTGTCCAGCTTTAGACGACCCGAACAGTGACCGATACAGACTCGATTCCCTCTTCATAATAAAATACAAAAATCAACAGCCTCTGTTCAGCTCTCTCTGTGCATTCCCAATTTTTACTCCCTCTTTCCCCTGCGGACTATTTGCAACACTGAATACACACAGAGCTTCAGTGTCTTCCTGTCTCATCACTGCAGGGTATACAGACCCCCGCCCAGTTGGCCACAGCCTGCTTTCTCATTACACTAATGTCAGAAACATGTAAAGACATCATTAACTTGAAATGCCTCTTGCTTGTTCACAAAAGGGGGGAAAAAAAACCCAATCCTTTCCTGACGGGATTATTAAGAAGCAGTGTGACAGGAGAGAGTACAATTAACAAATGAATAGCCTCAAGAAAAATGGTTATGTTTCATATCAAAACCTGGAGGGAAATTTTGTGTTTGAGGAGGAAAACAGTGCAAAGCTACTTCACCACATTCAAGGTTTTCATCACATATCCACACCAAGCAAACTCTTATTCTAGAGAGCCCAGTTATATTACGTTCTCATGGGGGCCTGCTTAGTATAATAGATGAGAAGTTTTAAATCCACAATACATGCACCCTGACACCTGCTGTGATAGGAAACTTTATCTCTGTCTTTGTTTTTATGGCAGACGGCGCCCATGGGACAGGAATAGTCACTTCCTGTCACAACAATCCATCATTGTTTTGGCTATGACAACAGTCCTTCTGTCATCTTATGGCGACTCATCCATCACTGAGACACTTAAAGGCACGAACACAGACAAAAAAAAGACAGCTGAGTTTTCCAGTGTCCAGTGTCATTAAGCAAAGGGTCGGGGTGTGCTGCTCCAATGTCATTCTGAAACCTGACAGGATACGATGGAGATTAATATTTAAAACTAATTAAGAAGTCACTTGAAAGTTGCTTCCTCTTGTGGATGGACAGGAAAGTTTATCAAGTGGACTACAAGTCGACAGTTACAGTCACACTGGTTTTGCGAATATTTAGTGATGAACCCAATGTTTGACTAATGCCATAATATCAAGCCTACAGTCATTCTGGTGGCTCGATGAGGCCGGACTCTATGAGGCACAACCAATGTTTGAGCTAAATGCTAACGTGAACATGCTAAAATGCTTGCAATGACAACGCTAACATGTTGACACTGAGCAGGTATTTTTTGCAATATTCACCATCTTATTTTAGTATATTAGAATGCTAACATTTGCTATTTCGCACTTACACAAAGTGAGGCTGATGGAACATGTTGCAGGTATTTAGTCACACTGTTGCCAGTATTTTCAATGGACACATTAAATTGCATATTAAGGACATCAGTGTATATACAAGATATTAAGAAATAAAAGTAAAAGTCAAGCTAAATTGAACTGATTCTAAATCGTTTCATCATTTGCTATTTTTCAAGCTGCTGTCATCTCATCATCCTGCATCCAAATCAACCTTTAATTTTAGGCTGTGAAAATCAAGTATTCTGAACATATATAGAGAGAATCCAGTAACTAGAGGAAACTCATGACTAAAAATGTCAAACCACCTTTACGAACTCTAAAATTCAGTTTCAATTAACCTGCATAGACTTTTGAAAGAATGTGGATGCAGTAAGTCTAACAGCTGAATTCCGGAGTCTATGTGGAAAAAAAACAACTTGTCTGTATTTCATGACTAAAGGATTGAAAGACCTTGGTGCACTGATGAGATTCGAACTGAGTTCCCAGAATTGTTGAAGCGTTATAAAAAGCCTTTCATGTGTGAGTGGGCACAAAAAGCACATTCCCACATGAATCACCGTAATCAGTCAATTCTAAAGCTAAATACGTCTGTCTGCAAATTCTAAAACACACAAAACTGTCCACAAACATATTTTCCCAGTGAATGAAAACAATAAGTCGGTGCAAGAATTTTCATCTCTGAAGTCGACTCTTAACTAAGGAAACTTCCAGCGTTGGGTTCAAACACTCTCATGTACGCTGACCAAGCCTTAACCTTAAACGGTTAAAAAAAAGACTCTAATGACAGCGGTGGTTAATGACTTATCTAGCTGGAGTAATGACCTGAGGTAATGATCGTGCTGCTGATGAGACATTTAATGGCTAATAAATGTGCTCCGCTAGCGCTACCACGGCGAGGTGATGGTGATAAGGCCTTGAATAATGAGTGAGTGACTTGGCACAGAGTTGCTAAAGCGTGTGTGTGTTTGTGTGTGTGCAATCCTTCATGTTTGGGTGTGATTAATCCTGAACCTCTACTTTTCTGGGAAGCCAAGAAGAAGTGAAAAAATATAAGGTTCAACAGTGTCTGATAAGGAAAACAGTTACCTTACCATTAACTCACTCACATCTGGGAACCAGTTAAAGTTACTTCATACTGCATTAGAGTTACACACACACAACTTTTCTGCTTGAGAGTAAGGACATTTTTGGAAAGTCTGAACATTTGAGCTACTCCTGTCTGAGGAGTTTGACCTGGTTTTACGATGCTCTAATCAATATTTACATATTAAAAATGAAAGAAATGGCTTTTATAGTGATGAACCCACCAAAAGTTATCTCCAGACTCAATTGCATTTTAGCATCTTTTAGCTTATTGTTTTGGTTTTGCAGCTTACATCTTTAATGTTTTGGATCCCAAACTCAAAAAGATAGGCAAAGATAGGCAAAATAGGCAAAGACTTTCTAATGAACAGATATTTCCTTCAGGAGTTGGTTGAGACCAAAAACAGAGCATTCAAGAGAGCGAATATTGGACATATTCACAAACACAACTCCAGAGAAATGATGATCTTGCTACTTGTCTGCTGGATGTGTGAATCGGCAAACATTATATCAGTTCGTGTTGTGTTTCCAACTTGCCTCAAGTGGCCTAAAACATCAACTAATGCAGATTAAAGGTTAATGTGGTCTAGCTTAATGTCATGTTATGTCATAGTGGTTAAGGGCTAAGGAATGTCAGTGAAGAATAAAACAAGTGTCCAACCTTACCGTTTTCATGCCCACGATGGACTGCTCGACCTTGGAGACGTAGGTAACGTGGTCCTCGTTGGAGCGCAACTCCCTCTGTTGTATTCTCTCGTAGATTCCCACCACCATGTCTCTGGGGATGTCTGCTCCGTCATCCACACCTAAGATGGGAATAGACTGATTTAGACACACGTCACAGGGTGGTTGCTTTTAATTTCAGCAGACATTTCCTGTCCATCAGAAGGAATATGGAGTGACTGACAGTGATGGAGGAGATGTGGTGTATCCACGATGGCTTAAATACATGCAGGAATATAATACATTTTATACTGACACACATTTGTTTTGCCTCAACACAGGAAGCAAAATCAATATTCAGAGCATCAGAGAGCTCTTTCTCTCCTCGCCTGTCCTTCTTTGACTTTCTGCCTTTCGCTGTCTCCATTAAGTAATGACAGAAGGCAATGTGAGGGGAGGTTAATTGGCAAGTGAAAGGTTAACAGCCCGCCTCACTCCTCCAAGATTTTCTGTCTGGAACACGGTGCAGTTCAAGGCTGTGGCATTTCGACGCAGGTAGAGCTGCATGTCATTAGGCTGAAAGGTTGCCCTCGAGATGCTCCCCGTTCTATCCTCGCAGCTGCACCACGCTGTGTGGTACATTGAGTTTTCAATGGGGCGGGATGTGTTTGGAGAAAATGAAGCCGCCACAAGTGACGGCGTTGACAGCGAGGCACCCTGGGACACCGCCGAGACATCGCTGCACATTATGGAGTCAGAGGGGGAGGATATGTCCAGGGGGAAATGTGTGGAAAGTGTCAGATTAATATAGTTACATCATTATGCTGAACGTTTTTTTTTCTCTTTCTGCCAGTTCTCCCACTTTTCTGTCACTCCTCATGACTTCATTGCTTTTATTTTAGCCATGATAGCAGCATGGCTCCTTTTGCATCCAGACTAGCACATGGATTGACATGACATTTTGTGCATTCATGGTGCTCAGAGGATGAATCCTGGTGACTCTGGGGACTTTTCATCAAGAACATCAGCTGGTCAAAGTTCTCACTTATCCTGTGATCATCTAAGTGACTGAATTGTTCGGCACATTTCTTTTTACATTCATGGTCCCCAGAGGAAAAATCCATCCTACTTACTTTTGCTCTAGTGCCACCTTGAATTTCATATTTGGGTTGTCATAAAATGTGGTAATTTCCCTCATGATGAATTACAGTAACTTTGATGATCCTTTAAAATTGTGACCTGATGATGGTGCTACATAAAAACTTTAAAAACTGTACAATTTGCTTGGGCTTATGACTAATTACCTACAAAGCTGACATTCCTGACATCATCATTAACTTTTCTTTGTGTTTAGTGTTAATTAGCAAAAACACGACGTGGACTCTGTATAAATCTGAGACCACCCTCTCTCAAGACAAAGCATCCAGTAACTGAGAAACAACCATTTTAATTTTTCAATAAGCTGACATATTGGATTAATTTATGGCGGAGGCTGGTATATATTATGTTGTGGACTTGCTGTGACACCGACAAGCCTGTTTTAATTGAGATAATGAATGTTCTATGGTTCTTCATTACTATTGGTTTCTGGTGCATAATTGCATTTCACCTCAGCCAATTATTTGAGTGAGCTATTGTTCCGTCAGCGTGTACTGTACGAGAGGCATGAGCGAGGAGGACAGAGGAGAGAGAAACAGAGAGAAGATAAACAAGAAAAGACAGATGAATAAACAAAATAATATTGCGACTGAGACCGAACAAGATAAGAGAAGAGAGACAGAGAAAACACAGTAAAGTGAGCAGAAGACAAATAGAGAGGCCAAGAGAGAGTGGCATATTTTAATTTGCATAAGATGCAAAAATTGATTTTCCAACTTAATTTAATTGTGGGGAACAGTCTGGATGAATCTATTAAAGTTGTTCTGCATCGACCTCAGTGTTCCCTGATTGATTGCGCAGAGGGAGAGCATAACTGCAACACTCCCGTCTCTCCTGCAACGCTCGGCGAATGAGCATCTGTCTGCACACGAGAGACAAGAACTGCAGGTGCTTTCTGTCGCTGTGAGTTGTGAATGCGTAAAGCGCGGCGAGCACGGATAGAAATGTAGTCGTATTTTTATCGCCTAAATTTATGCAGGGCGGTTTGATTTGATACAGATCCAAACACTGTTGGACATGACTCACTGCCGCTGATTCGCCTGTGGCCTCTGTTGCCTTTCTCAAAGCCCTGTCAGTGTTGCTGATTTCCTCTCATGTTTTTTCTCATCAACATTGTAGTAGAATTCAAAATGTTGGGAAATAGTCACAATAACTTCTAACTTCTGGAACTTCTGTGCATATACTGGTGAGCACTCTTTGGCATCTTGTGCTCCAGCACTTTGGTCCAGACTGTAATATCTCAGCTATTAAATGGATTGGCATGACATTTGGAAAAGAGATCCCCAAAGGAGGAGGCCGGCTGACTTTGGTGAACCTGACTTTTCTTTGAGCACAGAGCAGTTTTTAGCGAAGTGTCCTGACAACTCTTGGATGGACTGCCATGAAATGTGGTGAGATATTCATGTTCCCTATAGGACTGACTTTTCATCTAGTGCCATCAAAGTTTTTAATTTGTCCAATAATTTGGTTTACGGCCAAATAAATACATACACATATACACATCTAAATACTAGCTAATCAATGTCACTTAAACTGCCTTAATGTGTCTCATGAAGCAGCCATGCCGCAGTGTCACTTACCTCTAAGGTTGCGTATGAAGTCCTCCAACAGCATCTTGCGGTCGGGCTTGATGTTGGGGCTGTACATGTCGGTGTTGAGCAGAATGATGGCGAAGGCCAGGATGAAGATGGTGTCCGGGTTGTGAAACTGCTGCACCACGTCCGGGTTGCACATGCAGTAGCGCTGACTGTTGGCGTAAAGAAGGTAGAGGGAAAAAAAAGAGAAGTTCTTGTAAGCAGCAGAAGAAGAAATGTGGAGGTCAAAGAAGGTGTAAAGGAGAGGAGTGAATGTGTGCTACAATAGATGTGGGTTGAGCACAGAGAGAGAGAAAGATGAATTAGAAAAATAGAAGGGACAGGTATAGGCAGGGATAACAGATGGGAGGAAAGGCTCAGATAATACGTTATCCTCAGACACTGAAGGCATTCCTCAACACTACATGCGCATAAATGCCTTGACACAAGCTGAGCATCAGGGTGTCGCAGCAAAACAAGAGTTATGGCTTTAATTTAGCTGGTGGCTTCATCTGAAGCTGTTCGCTGCCCCTCAGCAACAATGAGCCTCACAGCAGGCACTGAAACTACATCTCTCTGTATAAACACACTTTCCCCGCTCGATCGAACAACAACATGGATCATGCAAAAAATGAAGGGTGTGTGTTCGTGTACGTGTGAGCGTTTGACTTTATCTTGGGTGAGTCCATTGAGCCTTTAGCCATAGTTAAACATTCTCCAACATTTATAGACTTGGTTGCTGGATTTATGCAGGTCGTTATTGGGCCCAAGAGAAGAAATATGAAGTCTGGAATCCCTTAACCAGGCACTTTCCTGCAGAAGAACGCGACAGAGGCCAGGCTCAGTTTGATGTAGTTCCTGAAAAGACACTGAATATAAGAGGTGGAGAATGGAAATGCCTGTGATTTGTGCGGTTCTGGAAACTATGCATCTCAAAGATTTGCAGACGCCTACATACTTGAGTGTTTGCATATGTGTGCGTGTGTGTGTTTAAGAAACAAGCGCCCAGAGGAGAGAGAGAGAAAATGTTTCTCTCTCAGTGAGTTGCATCAATACTTCCTGGTTATGGGATGAATAATACAATAGTGCAACATCTGCACTGATGCAATACACAGAGTAAAAGGAGACTGAGAAGGTATGAGTGTGTGTGTGTGTGTGCACCCCGCGGGCTCAGTGTTGGAGTGTATACTGTAATCGTTAGTTTAATCAGTCATCATTTCCACATTGGGGCTGTAGCACCGTTTTGCAGACTCACTGAGCCGCATGATTGGAAACTAATGTCTCTGAGGGATTGAATAAAGACACACATATTGGTATGCATACAGTAGGTTCATACCTTGTCTCACACACACAGTTTTTATGGTGCTTCCCTACACTTCTTAAGCCAAAGCTCTACAAGCAGAATAGAATGATTCAAGGACTTTTTTTGTCCTGGATTTTGCCTCTCAGGCAGTATAAGCACTGGCTTCTTGGTGGAGGTTGTTGAGGCTGTACACAACTTGTGAGAGACTGCAACTGAAGGCTGAAAAAAAGAAGCTGCTTCTTATTTGCAGATAATTCTACTAAAAGGACGCTAAATCTAATCATCAATCAAAGATAATGCAGTGGAAGACAATCCTCTTTGTAGTGGAGATAAAACCTAATTGATTGCATTAAAAGGCTCTTTGTTGACAGTGGAAATGGTTGATTGTTTCTTATATGATAATAATATATGAGTGAACAATAATGCAGCAATATATGTGGCTTCTTTGTGGCCTTATTGAAAGCATGATAACCAATTATCAATCAGCACTTATGATTTGCAAGGTGATGTAAATGAAAATAACATTTATATTACTTGCATGTACTTGTGTGTATTTTTGGTAAAAAGCCTCTGACTTCATTGTGCCCCTCCCACTTAGACAGGAGTGTTTGTCGTCACACAGTATTTATGTTAGCCTGATAATCACAGGGCTGCACACAGACACTTATTCAGACATCTCATGTCTGAAAACCGTGACTCGACGGCAACTTGTAATTATGCCCTTGTCGGTAAACCCTAATGTACTGTAGCACCACGCAGTGAAAAACCTCAATTCCTGCTTCTTCCCGTCTAAGTGTGCTCTTACTGTGCACAGAGAGAAAAACAAAAAGCGAGAGGCTAAAGTGGCACATGGTGCTGCTCGCTGAAACGGATTTGGCAGTCTTCAAATTTGGCATTTGCTGCCGTCTTCCAAACCAATTTAGCTTTTGTTACAGATTGCTAAACATGGCGTAATCCAACAGTCATTATGTGCTCTGCGAGGATGGATTTTTGGTGCAAGATTATACAAGTCGCCTGATCTTTATCTGTAATAACCGTAATGGAAAGCGCAGAGATGGCGTGTGACTGCAGGGTGAGTAAATAAGGACGTCTGGGTACTATGCCGCCATGCAGACATGAAAATATAAATCTGCAGCATTGGGAGCTGGCTCATATTTGCTCATTCATTAGCACACTGACGCAGCAGATACCGAGGCTGCTGGCTGCTTTTCACTTTTCCCCTCGTTCTTTTTCACTGCTGCTTCAAATCCCCTTCACTTACTTTGGAGATTTCTCTCTTTCTGCGTGTATGTGTGTGTGTGTGTTTGGAGGCATATCAAAGCCCAGGAGCAGGGGAGGCAGGCACAGAGAGGCAGTGGCGGTTATGCAACGCCGGTTATTTATAAACCTTCCTCCCTCTCTCCTTTTCTCCCCTTCCTTCCTTCCTTTTCCCAGTCCGTGCCTCCTCACCCCCTCCTCGCCCCCTCCCTCCTCCTGATAACACGCAGAGCCGGCCTGATGTCCAAACATTACCGCCGCCAACCTCTCTGCCCACTGACTATGACAACGCCGCCGTTCCTCTCCTCGCCGGGCTCCTCGACAACTGTGACAGGTGGTTGTTACTCCAGAGGGGCTCCGGCAAACAGTTAGCATTAATACACAGCGCCACAGCTGCACTGCAAATTGTCTCCCTATTGCAAACTGTGGCCAGAAATTACACGCTGCCTGGCTATTCAGATGTTGGGGGCTGCATTGTCAACATTTTATTGTAGCCGAAAAGAGTGTGCATGTGTGGCAGCGTGACTCGACTAGAGATCATACGTGCATTAAAAAGATTCATGCATATTTATGTGAGGCTTCTGCAATAATCCTTAGAAATAGTGAGTGTCTCTTTATGTGTGCATGGTTTTTGATTTTGCCTGATTACATTTAGTTGTTTTCATGTTCCCTCTTTGTGTATTTGTCCAAAATAAGAAAGCCTGAGCTAAAAAAAAAATTAATTACGAATTCACATCTGTACCTATCACAACGCCTTCGAAACTCGATGTAGGCATATTTCATGATCAAAAAACCTCTGAATTGCATCTTAAAGCACCGCAAGACAAGTTTGGCCCTGAGGTAATTCTTGAGTGACAGTATTTCATTTTACTTTTTTTTACACCCACTCAAATATCAACACACCCAGAGTTACATTACAGCCTAAAAGAAATGACACCGGTAGAACAAATGAGGGTTAGTTTGCATAACCTACAAGATGATAAATTTTCATATCCAACTCCTTCAAAGCAACTGTTCTCGCTGCACAATAACGTTTCTGGATATTAATACATTTGTCGCACATGGTCAAATCTCCGGTCCTTCCACGCCTGCTCACTGGCGATTGACCACTGTCCTGTCGAGCTTTCCTGTGGCGGATTTGCCACTTGAAAATCTTAGTAATTTTTCAAAAAAAATCTTTGATTTCCAACAGATGTAGACAAAAGCAGAAAAGTCATTTATAGCGAATAACCATCAATTTTTGTCACCAGCAGATTTTATCAGCCGTTGAAAATGCTGTTTTTTTTTTTAATATATCCAGCTTTTTTTTAAATCCTGAAAAAGGGCTTTTAAACACATACTTGATAGCTACATTACATTGTGCAAAAAGATTGAGGCTGCATGTCTCAGGCAAAAAGACTCTCAGTTGAAGATCCGTGTAGAAGACATGGAAATCAGAAAACGTCTCTGTGTTATTGCATCGCAGGGTAGAGCGACAGTGGTTAGTCCTAACATACAAGTATGATGAGGAAAAATGTCAGATCAGACTGTTCATATTTTCAAACCATAGACTTTTCCTTTTTCATGTGACAAGACAAAAGGCTTCTAGGATGAGACCAACCAACATGTCTTGGGTGACTGGAGCAGAGGTTGCTGGAGAATAACGATCCCGACATCCCGAAAAACCTTCCCAAATTTTCATAACCTGTCACAAAATAATGTCAATAAAATTCTTAGCACATCATCCTGACAGTGCCACTAATCACTGAGCAAAGGTGTTGTGATAATATGAAATGCTTCTTAGCAGTGGAAGTAAAGCTTCAAGAAGTGAGGATTAAATGGCTGCTTGCTGTAATTAGTTAACTAGACATGCCTTCTTTTGCAGCTTACATTAGTGCAGACAAACACACAGTTTAATCCATTCTTTAAACTTTGCTCCTGCATTTTTAGTTTTGGAGAAAGTTAATAAAAAAAGACAAGAATCCTTTAACTCTTTAACTTGAATGAACTCCCATCACTCGATCCCATCATGCTTCAAATCATCCAAAGCTGGACAGTTGTGGAAAGGGTTGTTTCATTGAATACAAGAAAAGTATACCTTGCTCTTCTTACAATACCATCACGAACACTTCAAGATAAACCCAGACAGCAACCACAGCTTTTCATTACCTGAAGGCCTCGATAAGACGTTCCACCTTCTGGGCTTCTCCCTGGACGCGAATGTGGGCCTGAAACTTCCTCAGAGCTTCGTCCAGCTCCATGCCTGAGAAGTCCATCTCATCCACCACGCAGCTGTAGAGCACAGTGGGACATGGGTTAGATATGGAAAGAGCAACAGCAGCAGAACAGACAGACAAATAAAGGAAATGTATAGAATTTCTAGCAGTATAGTTAGTAGTGGCTGCCCCTTCACTGACAGCGTGGGTGGATGTGTGGATGTCCACCCAAAGATAAAAGTCCACTCATATGCTTCCCAGTCACAGCACCGCTATGCTCACTGCAGGTATTAGCCACGCACGGACACCAGGGATAAGACCGGGCCCGGGCTATCTCCTCCGTGCCGCAGCCGCCAAGAGACACACACACACACACACACACACACATACACGCACACATAAATGCATCCAATCCCTCCGAGCAGAAAATCCTCCTATTACCTGACAACCCCAGCTTAATGACTTTAATTAAAAAAAAGCAAAATATCCTTTCCAATGAGTTCAGGGGGGATAAGTACAACGTGGGCGATTTGGAGGTGAAATGAGGTTTTGAAGTGAAAGGTGACTTTGGAAGCAAGTTGGGAGGTTTTAAAGTTTTTTCCTGGCTTTGATGTGAAATGTTCCGTCGGGGTACAAAGTGGAATGATAATCGAACTATGAAATTAAAGGCTTTTTTTCCCATTTCGGATAGGCTTTCATGTGGTTTACTCCAAACGCATCCGCTCTGGTTCAAGATAAACTCGATATCTGATGGTTCATTGATGGTTATGGGCAGCGTGTTCGAAAGACAGATGTGAAAAATCCGGAAAACATACAGTTGTGGCGTGGAGACATCGCCTCCCCTGCTTCAGCTCTTTCCTGTTTGTTGTACTACAGGAAACACTGGAGCACACGCACAGACGCACACACACAACATGAAGATGAATTACTGTGAACAAAGCGAGTTAATGAGGTGAGTACTTGACTGTGACACATGCTGCTCCAGCAGAAAAGAGTCAGATAGCTGAGTCTACAGTACCGACTGACGCAGCTGAGATCTGGACAAAAGCTGCTCACAGGGAGAATACATCAACTGTGTACTACTTCATTTAGTACTGTAACTACACGACAACTACAACCACTAATACTACAAGAACTACACCCAACAACCCTGCTCTAATAAAGCCTCTATTACTACTTCTTATATGTCTGTTATTACTACTGCAGTCACTCCAAGTATACTACAACTGCAGCTACTACTTCTGATTACTACAACTCCAATCACTTACTATTACTACAACTGCTACCGTCCCATGCATTATTGCTCCTAGCTCTACTTCACTAAAACTATTACTGTTACTATGACTTTTACTACAACAACTAGCCCTATGTGGAGTACTACTACTACAACTCTACTACTGCTACTTAACCTACGTCTACTATTACTACAGCTACTACTAGTGTTTGTACAAAGTTAATTACAACTACTACTGTATTTTCTTCAACTGCTACGAGTCCTGTATTTATTCCTACTGCTACTACTACTATTATGTCTACAACTACCACTCCTACTGGTACTGTACTACTCCTATCTGTTTGACTAATGTTACTAGTCCCTTCACTATTACTTTAACTACTCCTAATAGTACTGCTCCCACTGCTGAGCAGTTTATATACCACTACTCACAGTTTATATAACTATTATTCCAAGTACTACACTTAGCCATTCTACTTCATGTCTACTACTACTACAGCCACAACAAGTATTTTGTGTACTATTCTCACTCCTATTTTTGTCACTATTACCAATACTAACACTTCTACTTGTGCTACATCCACTATTACTGTAGTACTGTAGTGTAGTGGTCACTGCTGTTACCTGTAGTATAAACCTACTAGTAGCAGAATAAAAAATACTCGAGCATGATTGATGTCTGCTTCTGTGGTTTGAGTGCTGCTGCCACCTCTTCTGCTATAATTGTTACAGGTAATTATTACATAGCTACAACTCGTTCTTTCACTGTGACGGGCACCACCATCACTATTACTGTTAGGAGTAGCAGCATCCAGTATCGTACTAATACCACATACACTAATGCAACTATCTATTATCTGTACGTACCCTGTAGATCACATCTACCACAACCATTAATAAAACTAATGCATTTCATAACCACACCACGACTGGCACTCTGAGAGGTCGACTGTGTATTATTTTCCACCCATGACTGGATTAGGAGGCCATTTTCAACACAGTGTTTATAAAGGTAAAGCTTACAGTACACAGTGGCTTTGACTTGATCCCCCTCTTGATCAACTCTCTTGACTGGCGAGCCTCTCTTATTGCCCTCTTCATGACTCACTTCCTCGCTCCACCACCCCTCTCTCCCTCCCTCCCCGCCTGTCACTCCTTGTTTATGTAACGTCAGACTAGATGCTCTCTAGCCTAAGTACATCAGCTTTCTCCTCCCCCCCCTCCTCCCGTCTCTTTCCCATACACACTCAAATGTAATGACACACACGCACGGGCGGACACACATGCGCACTTTGTTGATCTGTATACAGTACCTGGCAGGGAAATAGACACATCTGTCTGCATAGCAAGGCTTAATTTATGTTAACACACACACACACACATACACACACAGTGCAGATAAAGAGAAACAGCAGGCCAGATGGAACCATATTTTGAGCAGCCAATGAGTAGATGACAGGCCGAAAACAGATCTCATTTTTCCTGCTTAACAAGTACACTACATTATCAGTAAATGAGTCCTCGGGGTGCCACATTTCTTGGAACCCAAATCTATAACGACAATTTGCCTTAATTGACTTGAGACGTTTTAACTATTGTTGTTTATGCTTGAGGAAATGTGAAGAGAATAAAGAGAATTGGCTTTATAAGGAGGGGGGGGGTGCAAGTTCAGGGATACAGCAGAAGGCAAATAAAACACAACTATACACACACACTCCTCCTTATACACACAAATACATCGCACGCTCTCACACACTTACTCACACACACATTCATCGCTCAGTAAATCACCGTGAGTGATTTTCACATTAGGCTGCAATCCCTCACCCGCTCTCCTGTGACTACACTTTATCGAAAGTGCTCTCACACACACTTTGCACTCTCTTATCATGTTTCTCTTCAACAACGCTTCCGCTCAGAGAGCAGCCGTGTGACTGCTCTGTAGGCAAATAGGAAAAAAAAATATACATCTATGTATATAACCCAGTGTCACCTGTGCCGACAGTATCTGCTCTGTGAACTGGAGTGTGAAACCTTAAAAGCATAATCCTGTTAATGCAATATATTTGGAGCCATGCTAAGAAAATATGGATATTAGATGAGGGTGACCTGGGGTGAGCAACTTGGTGGAGTGCTGTGTCTTGTCTGTCTGACCTTGCAAAGACTAAAAATGCCTTCTTGGTTTTGATAACTTGGACTAAAGGGAGGATAAAAGGAAGATCCGCGGCACCTCCTCCGGTTGATATGCAAATTCGGGTCTAATTGGCGAACGGGAGAATGTAATAGAATAAAAAAGACAATTAGCGAGATAAAGTGAGGAAGATGTTGCAAGACGTAAAAGTAGAAAAACCTTTGCAGTTTCAAAGCAAATAATAGCAATTAGGTTAATGACCTGGAATTAAAGGGTGAGGTGCACATGGTTATACCCTTAATTCCAGGGTCTTGACTATGTTATTTGATGCCATAGACACTCAACAATTGAGCTGAGATAGCCTCATTTTGCTGTTCGACATAATTTAAGACTATATCAAACACATAAAAAAGAGTCTGTCCTAAAGTATTTATTAGTTTTTGACTCTGAAAGTGTAGTTAAAACTCGCCCAAACTACTCTGAACTAACCTAATCTAACACATTTAGGCTACTCTATGTGATCTCCTTTTGATCACTTATGTAATAACTAATGTAATATTTGTTCACTTCGATTCGCTGACTCTCCCCTGAAACTGTTTGGAACATACTCTCACACACACACACAGTTTATCAGTAGTGTATCCAACACACTTCAGTGCACCCCGCTATGCTCCCAATACAGACTATCATTTCATCTACACTGGTGGTTTAGATCTAATTTAAAGATGGCTCTGGCCAAAACGGGTAAAAAATACCACAAAGAGGAGCTAAATTTTTCTCTTTTCTGCTGAGGTTATGAAAAAGTATTTACATTATCAGATGACAGCTAAATTGCTCTTCTTGTCTAATAGAGTGATGCCAATAAAACACCAACTGTGGTTTTGATATTAGTGTGATAAACGAAGCTGAAAAACAAAAGGGCAGGGACATTTTTCTTTGTTTTCTCTTATCGGCTATAATCCTGCCAAGTCAAACTAGCTTTACAACTTGAAGAGTCGGATGATCGGATCTGCTTGTGTTCTGTTTGTTTAGGCTGATGAAAAATATAATGAAATGTCTGTAAAAGGAACAACATTGACATAAGTGGATACTGAAGTTACAATTTAGGTTTCACCTTTAAATTTTTATAAAGCCATATTGTGACGACTAAAGCTGAGGATTTTCCTTCCGCTTAAAACCCCCTATCCAGTCCTGGAGCTGACCCTGACCCCTGATCTCCCAGAAATAGGAGGTATTACCGAGGAGAATAACCTTACGAAAAGGAACTAATGTGTGTTACTCACTCGAGGACGTCTCTGTTGAAGGGCTTCTTGCTGTTGCCCAGGAACTCTCCGATCATCTGTCGGCTCAGGCCCTTCCTCTGGAGCAGGAAGTGGGCCACGCCGATGGGTGTGTCCGGGATGAAGCCTCGAGAGATCAGGAACTGAAGGCCCTTGTCAGGATTTCTGAGAAGAGAAAAAGTGAAAATCTTGTTCCTGTTGTAAAAACTGCAGAGATGCACCTCTGTGTCCTCGCGGTACTTGTGCGACTATGACAAATGATTTTCTCCTTTACATACTTAACCAGAACAAATGGACTTATTAGAGCTGCTAAGTGTGGTTAACAGGATCTAGGAGCAGGTATAAGTGTGACACACACGCAAACCACACCAACACAAACTAGAGCTACATCCTTTATCTGTTATTTATTCATTGTAACGATTGCTGCGAGACCATCAAAAATAAATAATTAAAAAAAAAATGATGCATTGCAGTAATGAGTCTGAAAATCTAGGTTGGGAGCTCAGCGTGCACACCTGCGCCGCGATAAAACACACAGGGCAGAATCTCATCTGTATTCATTCCCGCGCTGAATTACAACATTCAATAACAACTGCTAAACAGCTCGACGCTCTAAATTCAGAGGATCCTGCCAGAATCATAAGGGCTGATCCGGGATGCAGCTTTAAATCCCTGCTTACATACACAGACCGAGGCGCTCTCAAGTAGACTTTGTTGGACTGTGACAGATCTAACGTTAGCGGGAGTTTGTGACTTTTGTTTATGCTTTTCATTGATTTAGAGACATGTTATTTATTTAATTTGATTTTAAGAGTTTAGCAAAATTATGACAGCAAATTTCTATTGCAACCCTGATTCCATAAAAGTTGTGACATTGTGTAAATAAAAAGTGTTGCTGAGCCCATATATTAATCTTTATACAATTGCCACTTTATACAATGACTAGGTCTTTCCAGGATTAACCTTTCATACCCAATCATGATCCTATCACCTGTTACCAATGAACCTGTTTACCTGTGGAAGGATCCAAACAGGTGTTTTTGGATCAGTCCACAACTTTCACAGTCTTTTGTCGCTCCTGTCCTCAACTTGTTTGAAACATGATGCTGTCATCAAACTCAGAAAAATCAACTAAGATGATGAGGTCAAACATTAAATATGTAGAAAATAAAGCAAATATGTAGTGCAGCTATAGAGCAAAAGATTAACTCAGTGAGCTAAAACAAGTATGGCAGGATCCTTTAGATACAGACATAAGCTCCGTTGAGTATATGTCAATGTGTGAGCAGTCTGAGTGAACATCTATTTGTCTGGATAATGAGGTGTTACTGCCACGCTCATGCCTTCAGAAAATTGTCTAAACATCTCATTGGTTTCCATGAATCATTGTTTTTGAAAATCGTCTCCTCTCCTCCTATGATCCTATCAGAAGTCACGCACATAGTTTTCAGCTGACTGCGTGGCAGAAGTTACTTATGTATGAACAAGGGAGTAATATCGTAACTATTTATAACCCTATTAGACACAGAGGAGAGTTGCTCCGGGGAGGCTGTGTTATTGGCACAGCTCTCCCTCTCCAGTCTCCATACAGTGTTTAAACCACAGCCTTTACATAACACAGCAGCATGTGTGTGTGTGTGTATGTGTGTGTGTGTGTGTGTGTGTGTGTGTGTGTGTTTGCAGCACAGCTAATGGGTTTAGTAAGGCGAAGGCGGGACAGAGGGGAGGGGAGAGGGGAGGATAAAGGGCAGGATATAAGGAGGAGGCTGGAAGAGGACCAGCCAGAGCAGATGTGGGAATGGGAATGTGAGGACGCCGAGTGCAGGCCGGAGCGCCTGGAAGCATCTGCTGCGACAGCCTCGGCAGCACACTCTCAGCTTCGAGCTCACCCTCTCAGCTGAAGGTGATGTCTCGCCAAACGATATTTGGCAGATATCACTCATTTGATGTTTGTCCAACAACAGATGGATCACACATGGTGATTATTATTTGTAATCAGGAGTGGATGGTGGGACGGAGAGAGGGAGAGGCGAGGGAGGAAATGATGCAGGGATGCGAGATGGACTGACTCAGAGCGAGGGCCGTCCTCGTGAGACAATCACAAGCGTGGGTTGTTTGTGAAAGGGCTGTTTGAGCGTTTTCCAAGACGGGGACCTCTTGTGATCAGATGATGATTGTCCTTTCTCAGGAGTGAAGGCTGAAGTGCTGTTATGTTGTTATGATGCAGCAAAAAGCCTGAAAGGAGCTGACATCAACACAGGAGTCTGCATCTCCAACTGCTACCTTGTCTTCCAGAAATGTCATGTACATACACTACTGAGTCTTTTTGCTAGTTACATTTTGAGGGGGAAGGTAACTGTCACCTGGGTTGTGTTCACAGGCAGCTTGTTTTCAATCAAAGGAAGCGTTATGTAGGTTTGGACTTTGGATACAAACCCTTTTTCTCCAGTTTCAATGAGTCCTGTGTGGTTTGGTTTAGGCAATAAAAACACTTCAGCAAAGGTTAGGGAACGATTGCGGTTTCAGTTAAAATGTCAATACAATAAACACCTCCTGTCTCAGTTAAAGGTTAATAAAGATACAAGTGGCTCGAAGCCTAAGTTCATAGTTTGTCCCAAACTGAACCAAATAGATTTAAAGCCTTCAACGTGTGCTTTAGTTGCTTTGCACAGACATTGCAGGTAGGTTAGGTAGATACTTTATTCATCCTCATGGG
The DNA here is from genome assembly GCA_037975185.1 of Centropyge bicolor. NCBI lineage: Eukaryota > Metazoa > Chordata > Actinopteri > Pomacanthidae > Centropyge > Centropyge bicolor. Next base: position 7,054,845 of record JBBMOC010000004.1, on the reverse strand, counting down.
GAAATTAGCAAAATTTTTTTTTTTTTTTTTTTTTTTTAGGTAAAACATTGTCATTCAATACCAACATTTTGCAGTATACAGAATATACTTGGTCACCTGCAGATGTGTTATTTTGACTTAACCAATTCTTAATTTTAACCAAACCTTCACCATTACAGTAGCAGATCAGAGAAAAGTCAAGTTCTTTTTTTTTTAATATAAAGGTCATATGTGTCGTTTTGGAGGACACAGACAAATTGCCTCTGTTGCCATTTATGTCGAAGGACGTGTGGAGATTCGCAGCTGTAGAGAGAAAACCGGATTCCTACAAGGTTGAAGTGTGAAAAGAGAGAGACGCATACACACCAAACGGGAGACGGCGCCAGACAGGACCCAGATGTCAGGCTAAAATGACAACTCCCACATAACCTGCCTCATGCCCAGACATCTTTCTCCTTCACACATGCTGCCTCCTCGGAGCACACGCACGCATCACACCCTATCATAAATACATACTTCCCTCACCACCTCCATATCCTCTTTTATTGGCTCTCTATTTTAGATCTATTTGAGATGTGCACAGTGGCTACGGAGCTGTGCTTTACAACCTTCACAAGTGCTTAACTGTCAGCGGTGCACGTTGCCTATTTCTCCAGATGCGCACATTTCTGTTTCATTACTAACCAGTGATGGATTGATGGCCGGTTAGCACCCCCTGTGCATCTATCTGAGCGAGAACACGATTGTGCGTTGTGACTGTAAACGCTTCAGAGCACCAAATCATTGCACTGATGTGGACTTGCTGTTGCAAAGCGCTGCTCGTGTCCATCAAGTTTGCTTTTGCTGAAGAGGCGAGAATGCAGTGGTGTGGCTGCCGTATCTATCTATTAAAGACACTGTGATTATTGTTTAAGGTAGCAGGAACATAAGGGATTAGACCCAAACGTAGACAACACCTATCTATTTTTTTAAATCACATTGTAATCTTTTTTTAATCAGTCGACTTCTCTACACTCTTTGCATGTACCACCTGAAGAGAAATTAGAAATGCTTCCTCTGTTGGCCATCTGGAATTCAGAGTCTGTAATTATGTGCTGGGTCATTTAGCACCGAGGGCAGAATGTTAATACAGACGAGGTTTGTGTATGCACAAACAAGCACAAACCGTACATAAGCAGAGTTTTTTTTTTTTTTTTTCAGTCCAGCTCTCTCCTCCTGCTGCCTGGTTATTCCTGTCCTTGCTGATATGCTATGTTAATTAGCCTTCCCTGACATATGTACTGTGTGTATACAGCCTCTCTCTCTTCACACTCACACCATCTCTTATACCAGCTTATATTTAATTCACCCAGCTATGATGGTGCTCCATTTTAATGCACGGTGGGAAGTCGGTCTGATTCCTGCTCTGATCTCTAATCAATGCTTTCACCGCACGAGAATGTGCGAGCGGGACAAGTGAATTAAGGACACGTCCAAGCCGGTCGTGTAAAATGGGAAAAGTCATGCATACAAAAATAGGAATCAACTCAAGAATCTGTCATTAATGTCACACCTGCTCATGTCGTCCTCTCTCTCTCTCTCTCTCTTTCTCGCCCGTTCCTTGCTGAAGGTTTGCTACCAGCTCCCTTGTGTGATGGCAGCGTCCTTGACACACTCTCCCCTCCCGTAATGGAATCATTGTCATTCCAGCCACACTCGAGGTGCAAACTTTATCAAGTGGTCTCCCTCTCAAACCCCCCCTCCTCTATCTTCTTCTGCCTTGCTTTTGCACTCCATTTCCATCGCTCACTGTTCTACCTTTTTTTTTATGCTTACGCAGCCCGGTGCACACAGACACCCCCAAACTTCTGACTCTTCCTCTCTTTAATTTACTCCCCCCTCTGCTTTTCTTACTCCTCCTGCTAAGGCAGAGCACGGACCACCTGCTGCTCCACTCAAACACACACACACTCATACACACTCACACATTGCATTACCCGACTGTGGGCATATGTGTGAGCTTTTTTTGTCCGCATGATCAAGCAATATCCAAGTTTTAGCCCAAAGCAAACAGCCCTGTTTAAGATGCAAAGGATACAACAGCGCAGGTATTAGAGGGAGGATATGAACTGGTGGAACTAATAAGCCTCAAGCTCGATTGCCCTTCTCTCTCTTTTTCGCTCTCCCTTCCTCATGTCTCTCTCTTCCCTTGTAGCCAATTTATTAAAAGTTATCTTATCTTTCGAGGTGTTTGATCGGGGGAATGAGGAGAGGGGATTGCAAATAGACAGAAAAGGCTATGAAACCTGTCATTTTATGAAAATATCTCTAAAGAGTCACAGAGCCTCGTTATCAAACTGGGAGTTTTCATTAAGCAGTCGTTACAAATGTGTACACTTCCCCTCATCAGAAATGATGAATTTTGCAAAAAAAAAAAAAACTGCTGAGTGTTTCAAATGCAGCCTGAACAAACAGATAAATGCTACAGCCAATCTCTCTGTGCCACTCCAGCTGACTCTCAGACTGACGCTATCAGTGTGGACATGTTTGAAAAACTAATTGTACAGAGGATGGTAAATACAGAATGGATATAAGTCATCTAATTTTGTTACAGGCCCAACTGGCAGGGACTTTGGAGGCAGACCTGTTGACTATAATTTCATAAAAGTAGTCGGTACATCCTCTGCACATATAAGTTCCATGGGGTAGAAAAGCACAGTTTAATGTAGAATTAAGATTTGGAAAGTGAGAGAGCGTCCATGCCAGGTTCAAGTCTCAAATCATGCATTGGATTATTGTAGTTTCTTCATTTGACTAAATCCTTCCCTAAACTTCATCCACAACTCCTTTAGTTGCCAAACAATAACTCCATCCTTTAAGGTGTTAAGACCAAGTTTAGCTTCACAACACTAATAGTCCTTCAAATTAAATGATAAAAGACAAAGAAGCATTTTCTGATCTCACTCCACTATTATAGGATAGGACGACATAATTTGTCTGCAACTTTCAAAACCAATTAAATTTTTAAACGTGGCTTGTGATGAAGATGTGGTTAAAGTTTGGTTATATGCAGGCACAAATACAACTTGTTTGGGTTAAGGGAAAGATCGTGGTTTGAGCTACTGTGTGCTTTGTCAAGTTCATGAAACATTGTGGTTTGGGTTGAAATGATTACTTCATTGAGGTTATGTGACCTTCATGCTTAGAACAATAACTGATCATGGTTATAGTGACAATTATTATCATAGTTATCATAATTATTGCTCCAGCCAACGCCTGGTATATCAAATAATCTATCTACTAATCGTAACAGTCTCTTAATATATAATTAATTATTTCATATATATTAGGTTACATGCTGAACATGTTTGTGTGGTGAAGGAACATACAGTTATCTTTTCTCTCCAATCGACAACATTTTTGACACTGAAGATGACAGTTGAAGACAGAATGCTAACATCTACAGCTGTGTTACTGTTGTACCAATTAACAACATGACTAAATATAGAATTTGCCTTTTTGACCTGGTAACGTAAAGCAATGTTCCTTAGACACCTTCTGAAATTCTATATTCTATAATATCAAGGAAAATGGCTCAACACGATGAGAACAGTTATTCAAGATCATTCTTTTGTTCATATCAACGGCAATATTTCAGTGACGCTTTTTCTTCATGCTCTTCAGGAGATTTCCTAAACAGATCTGTCGATGTTATCTAAAAATGTACTTTTTATTGCAATTTCTATTTAATCCAGCTCCATCATTTCATTTGAAAATGGAAAAATATACCATCCTCAGATTTATTTGACGAATCCACAACTCGCATTTTTATGTTTTTCTTTTATTTTCTGTATGTTCTACATGCAGATTATGCCCTCTGCCTCTTCCATCCAGCAACTGCACAGCTCGTTCCTGCTCCTCTTGTTTCCAGTGTCACGCTCGAGCATTGAGTCAAAGTTAATCGGCTTTATTGTGCACTTTTATTGCGCTGCAGAGCTTGGCAGCGAGCAAAAAAGATAATGTGTGTTTATGAGCTCCAATCTTCTAAATTTGTATGAGATGGCTTAATTGGGGCAATATCTTAACAAAATCTTGTAGTGGTTTGGCACCCAAGGGAACACAGTGTGTTTTTGCGTCACTACAAGATATTTTGGAAAGCAGGGAGAGCTTCTGCAGGAACAGTTCAGGTTGCAGGGATGAAAAAGACAAAAAAAAAAAAAAAACCTGCTTGGATTGAAATGTTAACAAATTTTTCATTCCAGTTCCCAAGGTGGCAGTTCACACAGTGCTGAAGGAACTTTTAATTACATTCACGACTCGCAGCAGAATGACTAATGAGAATTTTAGGCTTCGTGGATCGTTGCCATTATTTTTTGAATTCACCCCTCATGCATTCCAACTAATTGTACCCGGCTACTCCGTCAGTGGCTGAGCCCATGTGAGTGAGTCCACGTTCATTTGAATATGTGGGGTGTGTAGGTCCTTTAGGGTATGCTCTGGGTGAGAAGCTAATAGAGCATATGGTCAATCTCCCTATTTAAAGATTCCTTCCAGGTGTCCTGTTGGCTGCTGAACATAATTTCAGGAGTCATGTGGTTACAAACATTTCTAACAGGAGAATTCAAAGTGTTGGACAAATAAAGTCAAGACTGGGTAAAATGCAATGCAATGCAATCATGCATTATGTGAAATTATTTTTTTAGTGCTTCTCTGAATATGTAATTAATCATTTAAATTATAATAACTAGCTTGAGAACTGAGGACTAAGTGAGTTTGACACACGTCTCAAGGATTCAGTATTTCTCTCCACAAATCAACACAACAGATTGAGTCAGTGCCAGCCTCATACACTGGTGCTTTCTCCTATCTCTCTCTGCCATGTAGCCACCTTGCACCTGTCTGGAGCGTGTCTTGGGAAGGTCTTATCTGGTTTTGACTTTGTCACTCTTCGCCAGACAGCAGGGGGGGGAGCGCGGGGGAGACGAAGTGAAAAGCTGCAGCCAGCAAACACAAACAAGCTTTTCAAGACAGACGTGTTTTTCTTCTGCCAACTATTTGTGAAGCCACGGAGGAAAATGCAATGGGAGTTGGGTACAACTACCTGTATCAGGTTTTACCTCTGGGTTTTGGGCATGAAAGACACACTTGAAGACTTGCACATCATCCCTGACACAAATGTCAGATACAATATATCATTGAGTTCTGATAAAAATGAGAAAATATATTGTTGTGGTGGGGCTGCACAACTGGCTGTGCCCTCCACCGAGCAGGTCTGTCAAAGTTTGGATTTCTCATTTTTAAATAGTGAGCACGGAGCTGAAAGAGCAATCCTTGGCATTTAAAGGTTTGGGAGGGTGGTGTCTTTTTTCCAAACCTTTTTCAAACTAAAAACATAAGAACAGAGAGCAAAAAAGGATTTAACAATGTTATTCCCAACTCGAACATTAGCTGCAAAAATGAAAATGATCTGCTTGGAAATACAAACAAGTATGAAGGACAAGGAGCCTCACAGTATTATGTTAGACTCAGCTCTAAACTGCAATGTAAGAATATTCAAAAATGTATCATAATAATATTTTCCAGTTTACCAGTTGGTGAAGATACTGACTTTTTGCATGGGGCATGTATAACTCAAAGTCACTTTTTCAAGATTTATGTTTGAAAACTAGTTTGTTGGAAACTTTAAAAAGTCATCTGGAGACAGCGATATTAAAAAGCTTGGCAAGAGGAATACCAGGGTTTGAGGCTGAGCAACATCTCCACCATGTCTCTATATGTCCCTAACTATCCATGGTAGGTTATCACTGTCGTCCTCTCCTCGATCAGTCTGCACTCTCTCTCTCTCTCTCTCTCGCTATCTTTGTCCCTGTTCTGTTTTGTCTCTCTGAGAAGAAAGAAGGCATCTCAGATGTGTCTGGGGACTTGGGCTTCATTCTGTTTGTTCTTCCAGCACAATGGGGGCCTGTGAGGAAAAGTGCTTTTCTTTGCTGTTTGAGCCCACAGGGCCCCATCAAACTTCAGGTACACTTAGAGGAGGAGAGGAGAAGCAGACAGTTTCATAAATCTCACTGTACTTACAGTATCCTATACCTATAATAAAACCATTGTCCTTTCTCCTTTAAAGTTTACAGTAGTAATAGCCATCAGAACGATATTATTCATTTATGTCTGTATAATTACTAATCAGACCCAGATTAGCTGACAATACAAGGACCTAATTGTTGAAGGAATCTGAAGAAATCACAGCTCACAAATAATATTTAAAAAATTATTTTGGAAGCTTACTCTGGGTTACCATCCTGCATTTATAATTTTGTAAAAAAGGAATAAAGGATCACCTTGTTCCACTCCTCTGAAACTTTAGAAAAATAAATTACTAGAAAAACTCTCTTCTCTTTGGGATCATTAATCTTGTGTTTCAGTGCAGTTAATCATGGCGATCAGCACCGACTGAGCAGTGACAACACAAAACATAAAACCTTAAACCAGACTTAGTACAAAAGAAAGAAAATGCTACTCACACATTGAAGAGGTTGAGGCCAATGCGGTAGAGGCGTTTCCTCATGACGTCAGTGGACAGCGTGGGTGATTTGCAGCTGGCGGGGTTCTCACAGTGGTAGCGTGGCAGGCTGAGGATCATGGCCTGCAGCGCTTCCTTGGACGAGGCCTCAGATGTGGAGCGCGCCTCTGTGGATGTGCTGCTGCTGCTCATCTGCTCCGAGCTGTTGTCGGCCGTCTCGGAGCCACACCTCTTCACCTCCAGCGGCTCCACCACTGACGAGCTCCCCAGCAGTACAGCCTCCTGTGGCGGAGGGGCATGAGGGGGCTCTATGGGTGGCGGTGGCACCACCATCATCTCCTCTGGGCTTTGAGGGGCGGCCATTTTATCCAGAGGGGTTAAGGGAGGTTGCTCCTCCCCGAGCTCTTCTTCGCTCGGAGGAGGAGCGGGGAATTCAACATCCTGCTCGTCTCCTTCTGTATCTGATTCTGGAGGTGGTGGGGGTTCTTGTGGAGGAGGTGGGGGTTCTTGTGGGGGCGGCGAGGGATCTATGGGTTCAGCTCGGACCTCTGCGGGAGGGGGAGAGGGGTCGTGTGAGGGGAAAGAGGGAACAGAGGCCGGGGTGGAGTTGGTTGTTGTGGACGTAGTTGTGACAGTGGTGTAGGCTCCTTCTTGTTGGACGCAGCTGCCGAGGGTGACGGAAGTGGATGATTCCATGACTGAGGATGAAACACGGAAGTTCTGGCTGTCAATCTGCACCGTCACATCCCGGAACGCCATCATCAGCTTGCTCGCACTTCTTGACAGGTCGCTGGGGTCCACCGGGCCTTGAGAATTCATTGAATCTCCCACACAACCTCCTTCTCTTGCACCTCCTACTCCTGTTGCTGCCGCTGCCGCCGCCGCTGCACTGAAGGAGTCGGCACTGAACTGGTAGGTGCCGCCTTCTTGCAGTGAACACATGGTCTTCAGGCTCCAGTTGCTGAGTGCATCGTCTATGGACTTTGCCAGCGACTGGACCTGTTCGGTGAACGAGTCTTCAAGGTCGGTCAAGGTGCCACCGACCGTGGCCGGCAGAGATGGAGAGCGCACCAATGGGATGCCTGCCAAGTTGCAGCCTTCTGCCAGGGCCCGTTCAGCAGAGAAACCTTCCGTGTTTTGCACACGGACCTTGCGCAGGGAGATGCGTCGAGGAAGACGACTCTCAAGCAGCGAATTGCGGATCTTCTCGAAGTTCTTGCTGAGCTGGTACTGGCGGAAGGCGGTCTGGATTTTGCAGGCGGCACGGCGGGAGATGAGGTGGCCACCGTATTTGAGCTCTAACATTTCGATCTAAAAAAGAGAAGAAAGAAGGGTACAAAGAAAAAAATTAATAACTGGGATTTCTGTCATGTTTTTAAACTGACAAGAAAGAGACAACAGCCCATCGTGACAATCAAAAACATGACTGTCAGGACTCAATCATATTTGACAGCTGGGTTGCATTTTGATTAAACGCTGCAGAAGAAACACAAGACACAAACACAGAGATCAGAAAAACATTGCCAAGGTCAAAAAAGGGTTCTTCACCGGTGACTCCCATAATCCCCTGCATCACAGGCGCTTATATTTGTGAAAAGGGAGCATGCATCATGTCACTCCCAGCAATTCTTTTTAATATTCTCTTGCCTGCTGCTGCGGTGCATGGAAGATGAATATGGTATATGAGTTGAATAGCAGGATGAAAAACCAGGTGGTACGTGGGTGGAAAATGAACGAGCTGGACGTTAAAAGAGGAATGGGATAATTGTGGAGGGAAAAGAAAAATAAATGAAAATCCCAGGAGATGAAAAGGGTTGTAAAGTCCAATATTTGGAAGGAGTAAGCAAAATTCAAATATTAAAGTTCTCCAAATTTAGACTCAGTAATTCTATTTTGCGAGCCGGCTTTGTGATGTGTGCAGAGAAACTATATACAGTTCGGTCAAAGCGGCGGCTTGAAAGAGAGAACACAGTAAAGGCTGACTCATGGCATTTTGACAAACCGTTCATTTCCTCAGCAAATAGAACTCATAATCTCTGCGAATTCCACAGAGAGGTCCTCCACGCAACTTTAAATTGTCTGAAACTGAACAAGCCATTAATCTTGCCTGTGAAAAATTGCTCAAATGCTGTGGGAAATAGATAGAGATGTAATATAGCCATCCTCATCTGGCAGCAGCTCAAACATTAGATGAGACCTCTTTGAGTTTCCCAGAACAATCAGGGTGTGGGTATCTTTGGAAGTGCCCAGAAAGAGCTCTTATCTTCTCGAGTCACTCCCAAATCTTTTCATGCGCACTAAATCAATGAATATAATTCCTTTTCAGTTCTAACTTTATCAAGGGCGCGACTGTGGAGGAGGAGGATTCAGCTTTAAAAGAACAGCAGTGACACATTCTGTCATTTTGCAAATGCGAATAAACACGTGTTTTCGATGCACTGTATTGAGAGTGCCCATGAAAAATAGCTATTTCAAGGTAATGGAATTGGTGCTCAATCCTTCACTGTTTTCTTTAGGAGCTGACTTCATGTATCAGGTTGATGTGTACACGAGGATTAATTTGGTCCAAGTAAATATATATTCAGTAAACATATTCCAATGCAAAGGAATGAATGGTTACCGTGGCCACGAAGGATCAAATGTGACTTTCAGCCGCTAATCTGCTTTCGCTTTAGTCCTGGACAAAGTCACCCAACCACCTCGCGCGGCCTTCTGATACGCTGTAATGCCTCGAGGGTTTGCAATTTGTGATAAGTGGTTAGTTCAACAAGATGCAGCCTCTGCCATTGTCACAGGAGGAATGGAATCACATACAAAGCTCTTTAGAAAAGTGGAATGACACTGAAAATCCATCTTATCTCCTCCATTTACATTTCACTGCAGAGCCTCTGCGAGCAAAGAGAGACGGACGGAGAATATTAAGGCGGTTGTCTGAATAGGACTCCGGTTTGGAGCTCTACTGTATCTGCTGATGGCGAGTCCTCAGTCGCTGTCAGCTCCTGCAGACTGGTCGAACTCAGGCTGAATATTCATCACTTTTTAATCTGGATTGTTCTGTGACTGCGCCGAGTGCACTCTTGAAATGACAAGGTTAGCCTTATCGACATGACGGCGCTCCCGAATAGACCTTGTGTAGGTTTTTTTTTTTTTTTTTTTAAAGTCAGACGCAGCAGTAATATGATTGACCTCATTACTCTGAAAGGTGTCGCTCATCAAAACAAATTCTGCAAAGAGTTCCAGTGCAGAGGTGCCCTTGGATGTGAGAAAGGGCCGTCAGCGCGGCTGCGTTTGATTAAATGTGGCAGTGGAGCTTGTTTGTTTTGCCTTCTGCGTAAGCCGGGTTGGGGATGATGAATAAAGCATTTGGGTCACGTTGCTTTCTTTATCAGAGTGTGTATCTGATACACTTTGCCATTCAGACGGAATCACAGGCACCAGGACGAGCTGGGACACGATGATGGAGGAAGGAATAGAGGAGAAGAGGAAGAAAGTAAGAGAAGTAGATAGGGTTTGATTGAAGGATTGTGTTGGGACCTGAGAAGTGCCTGTAGACTGGTTTTACTACAAACTGTGATGGTATCAGCAGCAGCACCTTCTATTACCACCATCACTGTGATATTAATGATTCTGATTTTTTTTGACTGCAGATCGACAAGTACATGGGTTCATGAGATTACACATATTCAACCTCACTGATTAATTTCAACTGTGTCTGGGGATGCAATGTGATTGTGTGCAGACAGGTGGTTGATGCTAATGTAACTGTACATAGCTATAATGTTCTAATGCCTTTTGAATGGTAACACCCAGCAGCAACACTTACTACACTTACTACTTTTTTTATTTTTATACCTGGTGAGTCCAATAATCTCTTTACATCTCTTTTTGCTCTGTTTTGAGCCTCCACCAACTCGCGAAGGAATTATTTGAAAAAAAACTCTGAAATCATTTACAGCACTGATGCTCACATGGAAATATACTTTTAAAGAGGTTTAGGAAAACTGCATATGGAAAACGTACATTAGACCAAAATTTGATTGTGTGGACTTGAACACATAAACACTGAAAAGCTACAGAATGATGTAAAAGCCTTGAAATAATAGTTATAATAATAATGGACCTGCCCTTTAATGTAACATCCAGTCAAACAAACCTGAGAACCTGACAAAGGTCACTCACTGTTCAGTACATTTAAATCCACGACAATCATGGTGTCAGGCCATTTCACTACATTTCAGTCAGCCAACTCATGTGGAATAGATTATTATGTAAATGCAGAACATGCACAGCGTTAATCTTTGGAGTCTGGGCTCTGACGTCATTGCTCCCGACAAGAACACACTGAGCTCGGCTCAGCGGGGAGCAGAGGAGCGACGAAGCTTCCCCCCTCAGGGAAGAGCTAAAATCAGAGTCTACAGGTGGATGCTGGGGTGGAGGTGGTGAAATGCTGACAGCAGCAGCAGCAGCATAGCTTTCAGCTGACGGCTTAAATACACCGGCGTGATTAAAGGGTGTATTGGATATGTGTTGCAGTGAGAGGAGTTTGTCACATGAGCGTAGCAGCAGGCTGGAGTCTGGCTGCGCTGGCTCACAGGCTTCGCTTCCTTTGAGCACTAACATTGGTGTTCAAGGAATGATTATCCTGTTTATACTGTGATATTTATGGCCACAATAATCGGAGCATGAAAATTTGATATGGGCACACGCCTGGTTGGCACTTAACTACTGTACAGAGAGCTTAATATCTGTACTGCATGTAAAGAGGGGAAGGACAAAGAAACAGCAAAAAGATGGATGAACAGAGCAGCGAAGGAACAAGAAAACAAGCAGCTCAGGGTACTGAGGAGGAGGTATGATATAGATAGAGGTGCTGAGACGGATGACCGCGCCAAGAGTGGCATCGCTGAAAATCCCCCCCATTAGCCCACTGTCAGTTGTACCTCTGATCACTTCACTAAGCGCTGATGGAGAGAGATTATTCCCGAGATGCGGTAGTTGGAGAGCGCCGTGATCGCATCGCTCTGTCCCACCAGATAAATCGATTGTGATGGGCAGATCAGTGCCATACCGACCTCATGTTCCCCTTTGAATGAGGAGGAAAAAGGTGGAAAACAAACCGGGTGCAAAGCAGCACGACGTCGTAGTTCCACTGACACAGGACTGACGAGATACTACTGAGAGGAAAAGGTGGAATTCTTCTGTAAAAGATGTTTAATATGAGTAGAAATTTGACGTCGTGATCACAATGAAATACAAATATGAGCTCAAATGCAGAGTCATTTTCAAAATATTTTTCGAGCTGCAGGAGCTGATTTCAAGCATCAGATAGGGACGGGGGATATCTTGGCTCGAAAGATGGGACATTCTCTGTCTATATATGAAATATTAATACCCCAAGGCTTTGGAGGAGGAATGTGTTTTAGTCTGGAAATGTTGGTGCGTCAAATGGAAATGTGTCTCTGAATAAAAGGTCATCCAAAAGTACAAAACACAGCATGGTGTTTCTGAGACTTCCAGAGGCAGATTTTGCTATTCAGAGTCATGACTATTACGTCCTTCATCTTCTGTTGGAGCAAAATGAGTGAATTCCCACAGATAACCTGGCATTACATTTCTGCCTTATTACCTTCTGCTTAGTCATGTATGACAGACACATTTTACTTGTGACATTCGCTTTCAAGCTTTAGCCCCATTAACCCACTAAATGCTACTAAAGTTAGGATTTTTTTCAGTATCACTGCATTTATGAGCAGCCACAGTGAATATGGGACAGTTTTAAAGAGAGTATATTTTATGGTCCAGTCAAATTTGCTGATTTTGAATCTTACAGATAAACTGCACAAAACAATGTCAGAAGCCTTCTTTTATTTACTCATGATGCATTGATGTTTCTGAGATATAAGATTTTTTATGCTTTTCTTTATTGTAATATTGTGAATACTGACACTAAATGCAGCCCTCTCTATTAATTTATGATTGACTCTCATAATTCATGGGCTTCCCCCCTTTAAATGTGCAAGAGGAGACTGAGCAGCAGACGATCAGATCTCACCATGCTGCAGAAATAAGGGGCAAAATGCAAAGCTGTGATTATTAGCTTTCATGCTCATGCACACTGTCTTACAGCACAGTATCATCTGCATGATTAATGAGACGATTATATAACAGCAGAAGTGGGACGCAACTAATGCTGACTGTGTTACAAAACCGGGGTGACAATGAAAGACTTGATGTCATCGGGAGACGTTAAGCTGATTCATCCTTGACCAAAGTCAGTAGCCGAAAAAGGTCTGTGGTGACTGACTAAATCTGGCACAGATGAAAAAAAAACAGTAATTAATAAAAATAGAATTATATTGACTTCTATAGTCTCATTACAATGGAAAAATAAGTTATCACATTTTCACTGTTGCAACCTATCGAACAACGTTGCTGCCTTCTTGTATCAGCAGTCACAGAAGCAGAAAAGAAAGTTCTGAACTTGGCTATTTAAGTTTAATTAATGCGTGAAAGCAAGCCATCAAATGTAACTTTTCCTTCTAGAGTGTTTCATTTTATGGAGATGTTTTTGATTCACAGGCTGCACAATTACCCACGCAGAGATTAGCAGTGATTACAGAGCAGGAGCAGCCGTTTAAAGTCAGCTCTCATCACTTCATCATCCTCCGAAACAAAAGGCTTTGCAGTCAGTAAAGACACAACCTGCATTACTTACTCTTCCAAGACCTCTCCATTTGATGAACAACTTTTTAGTCAATGTGTCGGTGCTGTATAAACAGGGGGGGAGCAAAGTGTTGTGTTCCCAAGGCTTTGGCTCAGAGAGTTTAAATAGACTCAGAGCAAATGAAAATGCAGATAGCGAAAGAGTGAGAAACACTGGGTCAACAAATTAAAAGGAATTCAAATTATTCTGGTGACATTAGTTGACGTTAAGTCCGACCTGCGTGACACTGGTGGCGGCGGGTTTGTGGACTGCTAATTTTTGCGGTGGGATGTTTTTGATTTGCTGATTTTCATGCTGGTGCTGTGCTGCATGTGAACTTATAAATCTGGGTTCTTACCTAGAAACTTATCTTCAGGCTTCCAAACTAGGGAACTAAGATCAACTGTGCTGCAAAACCCATGGCTTTTTCTCTGTAAACCGGATTCATTTTTGTCTAAACCAGGTGAACCATTGTTGCACTTCGAGTTTAGAAAATACATATAAAAATATACTTTAGAATTTTTGTACTTCCTTGTTGTTCATTGTTTCAACAAGGAAACAATATTGATATAAATTGTACCTTTGTTTGAGCTCTCCAGAGACTTCCATTTTATATGATTTTTTTTTTAATAACTTCTTTCATCAACAGCCACACTGATGAACGTTTAATGTTCTTTTAGAAAAATGTACGTTTGGTGAACTTTGTGTTTCTAAATTTTTTATTCATGAATGCAAATGTAAAGATAAAAAGCTTCTCTCACAATGGTGGATAAACAGTACATTGACTAGAGTTATTTTTCTGTTAATTCTGATGATACACAAATGCTTATCTTTCTGTTAATTATAAATCTCCCTGGCTTAGAGTTGTTCTTTTTGCTCTGTAAACCATGAAGTGTTATTTGGTTATTGTGTGTAAGACTGTGTGGTACAAGGAATTTGTACTTTTATCTAAATAAATGAGGAAAAACTTAGAGAAATGCAAATGAGGTAAACGTACAAAATTGCCCATGGCGTGAAAATAACACGAACATTTACCAGCTGTCTACTACAAGGCACAAGTTGAACTGGAGGTCGAACGCTCAGGTTGAAACGAGTTAACACTCGTACACTTCGTCACAAGGTTCTTCCACAGCAATCAAGGTATCGCTCCGCAGATCCAATTACCCTGACATTGATCTGTAGATGCATCAAGCCCCCGCACCTCCGACTGTACAGACAGAAGATCAATCTAGCTGATCGCCTATCTCCAGCATTGTTGACAGGGAGATAGTGGAAGAGGGGGACCTTCAGATGTAAGATTAAAAGAGTGAGAATGGAAGCGAGAGGGAGATCTGAGCTTGTGTAGGGAAGATATGAGTACAGTACAGTGAAAGTATATTTTAAAAAAATATTAATCACTAAAATAAATTAATCACTCAAGTACATTGATCGCAGTGGCCAATCACATGAAAGATGGATTTTAGTCCACTATACTGCTTTGGTAGCTAATCTTGTAGTTTGGTATATTTTCTCCTCATTCATTGAATTTAAACCAATATTGACGCAGAAGGACCTGATCCAAAGACAATGACAGTGTCGCCTCTGAATAGATTTATCTTCACAGTCTATGGATGGTGCCCTGAGGATGAGAAACAACTTAACACTGTTTGCCAATTGTTCTGGGTTATCGATTAAGTGTGGTCAAGTCTGCCACACCACACTTGCATTGGACAGCAGTGAAAGTCAAGGGTAAAGGGAGGGAGGTCAGCAACTGTGCCTCATAAAGAAAGGACAACAAAAAAACTCGTTATACAAAGGCTGCAACAAACTAATATTTCCATTGTCGATTACTCTGATGATACCTCAGTTAAATATCAGAAAATTAAATTGCACATTGCAATTTTCTCGAGCTCAAGTTGACCTCTTGAAATGCCTTGTTTTGTCCAGCCAAGAGAGAATCCAAAGATAATCAATGAACAATAAAACAGAGACAAGGTGCAAATCCATACACTCGAGAAGCTGCCATCAGCAAGATACAAAAAAACGTATATTTCCCACAATAACCAACTTAACAGTGTCTTTCAGTAGACCCTCTCTAACTCTTAAACCCCACACTTCCAGTTAGTAAAGCTGTAAAAACGTATGGTCTCGAGCCCAGGTCAAGATGACCCCGAAGACAAAGCATCATGAGGGTTATGTCGTCAAACTTTAAGCTTCCTCTCGGCGCCAATAAGACATTATACATCAACAAACAGACTGTGTGCTACTGGATGCATACACTGAACTTCATGTGTAAAATCAGTGGAATGCCCCTTTAAACTGCAGCTGTAAAAAAAAAAACTGGACCAGGAGCCCAAACAAGTTCAACCCAAACTCTGCTGCCTTACCTGGTCGAAGATCCATGGACTGAAGGATGTTGGTTAGATGGATGACAATGAATGGCGAATGTATGATGGCTCTTGAAATGACTGAGGAGATGATTATGTAATGATTCCCAAGCCCCTGATGAACAGCGTGATAAGAACACAAACATGAGAACATGGAAATGCATGTTTCAAACACAGTCACAGTTCAGAGACATATCAGTTTCGGACAAAATCGGTTTAACTGGCTGTAATAAGATGAGGACAGATAACGGTCACATGCTTTTTTCTCCATGGAAATGGGGGCTTTTCATCATCCACAGTATCTCATAAAGCAGCAGAGACAAAACAAATTAAAAGGCTTTTCATTCATGCAGATACAACTCGTTTGCACATTTTCTTTATTTTACCCTGATGTGTGTGTGTGTGTGTGTTTGTGTGCGACGTTGCCAAAATAACACAATGTATATACTTTAAATAAATTACAACACAGCAAAGAAATACCTAATAAATTATAAAGTAAATATAATTTCACAGTCCAGATTTGGTGGAAGACAAAACATTGTGAGGATGTCGATGAAATGATGGCATGGCAATGACGATGGTTCATGATCATGAAGAAAAGCAAGCTCATCATTAGTTGACACAGTTTGGAAGGTCTCGAAGTGCCGACAGGGATCAAATACGACAGACAAATAAAAAAATCAATCACCAGCTTTTCCCCCCCAAAACCAGAAGTCCTCCTCCTCAGACAGAAAACTAAACATCACAAACATGTCAGACCACAAGACGTACACACACAAGCCAACGTTACGCTCCCCTCACCCAAACAACACACCAACCCTCAGCCCCTCCCCCGTCCCCAACACAACCCTACCTGCTTATTTTTGAGGTCAAGCGAGAGCTCATAGTCGGAGGTGGCTGAGTGCGAGCCGGCCCCGTTGCGCTGCACCCTCAAGGGCGAGGCCGTGTGGTGCAGGCTGGCTCTCCTCCCCGCCCCACCTCCTTTTGCTCCTCCCCCTTCCTCCTCCTCCTCCTCCTCTTCCTGTGCTGCCTCGGCCTCCCGCCGCTCGGGCTGCGCCTCCTCTCCCTCTTGCTTTGTCTTTGCCTCCACAACTTCTTCCAGCTTTTCCTGCTCTTGCTCCGCCCCTGTCTGCTCCTCTCTGCAGGGCGAAGGGGCTTCGGGGGCATCTTGCGCCGCTGCCGCCTCCTCGCTCGGAGCCTCGACTCGGGGCTGAGGCTCCGGCTCGGGCTCCGGCTGAGGCTGAGGCTGAGGCTCGGGTTGAGGCTCGGGTTGAGGCTCGGGCTCCGGGGCGGGCTGGGGTTCCACTTCGGGTTCCGGCTCAGGTTTGGTTTCTGGCGGCTGAGTCTGTGGTTGCGGCTCCGACTCTGGCTGTGGCGGCTGAGTCTGTGGCTGAGTCTCTTGCTGCTGTTGGTCGGGCTGTGGTTGTGACTCGACCTCACCCTGCAGCTCCCCCTCTCCTCCCTTCCCTTCCTCCCCCAAAGACGACTCTGGAGAAAGGTCATCGCTGCAGAAAGGAGGAGAAAACGCAGAGTGAGGTTGCTGCTGGCTCCGTGCTGAGCTCTGACCTCTTCTCCAGGCTGCCTGGGTTAGTGGTAAGAAGTTGACCCTTTTTTGTGTGTGTGTGTGTATGATGTCACTCAATCTGCTACCAACTGTGTGCAGGGCCGGTTCGTGTGTCTACCTGCTCTGTTCTGTCTGCTTCTCTTTGTCTGTCTAGACACTGACAGACAATGAAACCAAGTGAAAACGTACAGCACAGAACAGCTGACAGAACCACGGCGTGCAAGAGTGAGGAAAAGATCAAAAGCCATTATTTATTTCAGAAATCTTCAGAAGAGAAAATGTGAGAAAACAAGAACGTTGACAGCCAATAGTGACACACACCCAACACACACACATACACACACACAGACATGGGGGGACGGTCATGCAGCTAATACAAATGTCTCTACGCCTTTCAGACTGTATGTGTGCTTGTGCATGTGCCAATGGTTGCATGTATGAGTGTTAGTGTGGGAGGTGGCTTTTTATGGCGTAATAACATCAAGAGGTGCAACGTGAAACACAGAGGGGAGGTGGGGATCTGTGCTTTGGTTTGATCTGTTTCTTCTTTTTCTCTCCTTTCTTTTACAAGCCCAATTTTTTCTGTGTTGCAGTTTGACTCCAAAAAAAACATGCTGTGGCTTCTTCTTCTTTCTTAATCACGTTCTTGTGTCTCAGTGTCTTTTCTCCAAATGTTAAGATGCGACGGCCTTGACTTTGATCATTGCTATTGGTATCTGACTTGTAATGTTGTTTCTATGCAGATGAAGTCATACATCCACTGATCATTAGTCTGACTCTGCAACATAACCTGATTTGAATATGAAAGCTGGAGTCACACAGTGTTTCAACAATACCAGATAATTCCTCCTCCGATCTGAGCACAGCTGATGGCAACGTCATTTGTCTTCTAGAAATTTTGACCCTGGATGAAAAGTTAAGGGATCACTAAAGTTCATTCTGGCGGGAAAATGTTTCCACTAAACTTTATTCAAAACATCACACTCAAAACCACAGAATTTAAAGTCATGGTGCCACTAGAGGAAAAGTCAGGGGGAATTTAGTAGGGTTCATCCTCAAGGCACTATGAAAAAAAAATTCATGGCCATCGAATGGTTTTTGAGAAATTTCAGTCAAAACCACAAAATTTTAACTCACTATAGGAAACACCAGAGGATCATCATCTGGTGACAATGAATGTGTTTGTGATGGGTAAACTGTGACCACATGGTTCTACTATATGAAAAGTCAGAGGATCACCATATTTATTTGACCTCATCCTTACAGACACCACGAATGTCTGTAATATAAAATATCATGGCGATCGATCTCACAGCTGTTGACATATTCACAAGTGGACCACCACTGTTATCACTAACTTCTAGTATATGCACAAATAAGTCTGCATCTAAATAATAAATGAATTAGTCTCCAGCCCTGTTTAGGTTTCTGCTTTAGCATCGTCACATTTGTTCTGTTTTAAGGGGAAGATTTTCCTGAAAGATCT
Source organism: Centropyge bicolor (assembly GCA_037975185.1). Taxonomy (NCBI): domain Eukaryota; kingdom Metazoa; phylum Chordata; class Actinopteri; family Pomacanthidae; genus Centropyge; species Centropyge bicolor. The sequence continues at coordinate 7,036,248 of JBBMOC010000004.1, read as the reverse complement.
TTCTGAACCGGAGCCAGGTTTACACACTAGTTGACAGTGGCTGTAACAACAGCTCAGCATGTTATCATCCAGATTAAGACAAGGCTGTTTCTCCCCCCCTCTCTCTCTCATAGGATACGGTGGTAAGACTGGAGTCAGTGAGCATAAAATCAGGACATTCAGGCTGCCATATGCAGAGTGCTGCAGAAGAAAATCGGCATGATTCTCCCCAGAGGGCGAGGAGGCCTCACTGAGACGACAAACTTTCCGAATAAACAGTGGAATCTGTGTGTTTGCAGAACTTGCAGGGACAAATGAAAAGTTAACAGGGGGAGGAAAATGGAGCCTCGACATACCCGCCTTATGCATGTGTGTATTTGCGGCTAAGCTTATGTAAAGCGTACAGTATATTCATGAAAGTGTGCATCAGTCCATATATCTGCTTATGTCCTTGTGTGTACACAGCTGGGGGAGAAAAAAAAAAGATTCAAACAGATCTGCGCGTATCAAAAACACCGTCTGCTTCCTCTTCCTGCGCAGGACGGCTCGCTTCTCATTTTCATCACACATGGCAGCACATAAGCTCGAGGAGAGAGTATCTTTAGCGGAGATATAGCCGGGTGTGCAGCTTTCTAAAATAGAGCTTGTATGAGTAATGAATAATGAATAGATAGAAATAAAGTCTGCTGCTGCTTTGACACTCAGCTGCAGGTGAGCTCGCTTTTTTTGTCTCTTTCCATGTGCGAAAAAATAGACCTGCCTGGAAAAACAGTTCTTTTACGGAGGAGAGCGTAGCCTCACCAATCTCACGATGTTTCCTTGTTGTGAATCTAAACGCCGTCTTCTCTTATTTGCATTTTGCAGGAAGCACTTGTTCTGCTGTGAGATAATCTGACGACCAATAGGGCGACACATGGACGGGTTTAAGTCTCGATTCCGATAAGGGGAGTCGAAAAAAAAAGTTCTGTGGATAAAGTCTTCAAAAGGGATTATTTGTGAGGGGACAGAGTAAATAAATCACAGGGTGTTTGAATCCAGCCACTGATAACAACTGGTAATATATGCATGTGTGTGTGTTTATGTAAAGCATGGGAGTGATTGTAAACAACTTCGCCGGCTTCAACCTCTAAATCCGTCACTCACTCTCCGCATATCATCCTCACGCCTTTCATCCATTCCTGTCATCCTCTCTGTCCGACCGTCTCCTCCCGCCGCTCCGTCCTCCACCAGGTAAGGAGATTGAGCGGTTCCAGGTGTCAGCAAGACTGACGAGGCGGAGACGGGGCCCTGGATGCTGCCTCTCTCTCTCTCTCTCTCTCTACCTCTCATCTTCCCGTGCGTCATTATTGAAGACGGATGAGCGATGCGGCCTCCGTGCATTCAATCCAGAATATAATTACGCCGTCCTGCTCCCGCTGTCACGATTGCTAACAGGCTGCTACTGTAGTGTGACATGAGCTCAGGCCTGTCTGTCGGTGGCGTGTGCTGTTTATTTAGTACATGATCTGGGCAACAACCCAGAAAATGTCCTCTAGTATAAGATGAATCAAGGAATCTGAATTAAGCACAATTTACATTTACAAGTCTCACAGGATATCTAATGTGAAAAACTGGATTAAGAGTCTAAACTACATTCTGCTTGTGGCTGCATGCAATTTCCATATGTGCAACCATTGCAGCTGTTCGAATCACGTGTGTCATTTTGCAGCATTGCAGGGATGTAAAACACCATATTTATGCTGAGTATGTGCGAACAGTGTTCTCACATGCAGTTCTTTTTAAAATCTGCTTTCACATTGCAGCATGTGTGTGTGTATAAGCACAGGCCCTTCGTTCATTCAAGTACAATGTCAAAATCACTCAAACAAAACAAGTAGTCCTGCTGAGGTATTATCAGAAATAAGTGCCTAAAGTACCAATTCTGCAAAAATTATCTTATTAGAATTTCGGTACTGATCATGTGTCAACAGCATTTTATTGTTGTAGCTGGTCAAGTCTTACTTTAGATCAATAAGTCCTTCAAATTAAAAGTCAAAATGGGTCATTTTTCCATGACCTCAAGGCGACACATGAAAGCATTGTTGAACTGCATCCTTTTGTTGAAAAATAACATTTTTAATTTTTATGATGTGACTGAGTGATGAACACTATGGTACAGGTTTATGGAACGATCATGGTCTCTGTTAAAATAAGTGCTTTGCTAAAGAAGCTTTGCCACTTGACAATACACAGTTTTGGAGCCACTTGCTGAAAGGACTGTGGGAGGACAGTCTCCTTTAAATGCAGTTTGATAGTTCAGTCCAAACCAAGGCTGGAAAACCATTGCATTAATCTTGTATTTTATAAGTTCATCATATATTTTTAATGCAACAGTTTAACTCAGAAGAACTGCAGTATTTCCCTCTGTCCCTCCCTTCATTCTTTTGCATTGTTTCTCTAAATGTATTCAACAACCAGGGCGAGTGTTTCCACGGGGACGGAGGGTGTAAAATACTGATAACAGTCCCAGTGCTGACTACAGCCACTGAGCATGTGTTGCGCTGTGGGTAAGGGTGATGACATCTGACAGGCAGACCACCGTCTTTATGCAGGAGGTCCGCTGATTATGTCTTCAGCGCCAACTCGGTCGCTGTGGGCTCCTTCGACTTTCATTAACCTTGATGGCGGAGCTTTTTTGCTACATCATCACCTCGGAGGTGTGCAGCAGCGGGGGTGAGGTATCGGCCTGCGTGACTCGCGGGGGGGTTCAAAGGGTCTATCCTCTGGTGGACCGCAGCCAAAGAGTTGCTGAAGAGGGCATTATGTGTATCAGTAGAAGCCATCGCAAATGAGATCCCCGAAGAAGCTGCTGTGATTCTCGAGCAAGTAGTTTTCTTTCAATCTTAGACATGGATTTCTCCCTGTATAGATGAAGGGATTATATTGAAATATTGCAGCCAATGAGAACTTGTTTCACTTTCTGTTCTAGTTTCTGCCTCTCAAAATCATTCCTCTTTAAAACTAAGCAGGAATCAGTCGCCTTGTCACTTATGCTAAACTCCTCATCCATTCACGCTTCCCCTATATCTGCTGCTCATAGAGGATTAATCAGTTCATCAGGCAGAACACAAGGGCAGACAGGAGAGCAGAAGCTCCTGCATAAATAAGCATATTTCTTTCTTCCGACGCATGCAGAGGGGAATGTATGGGGTAATCTCGCTGAATACATCACCTGAGTGGGTTTGAAATTCATCACATCTCAGGAGGAAAAACACAACTTAGTGCCACATCCACGACAGAGGATTCAGACTGTCAGGCTGACTTTTTAACATTCGCCATGTTATGATGCTGCATCTCTTCCCCCCCTCAACAAGGAAGACATCTGTGAGAGAGAATGCATTCATTTGCTTCAATCTCACAGTGATGAATTTCCAGGAGGAGAGAAAAACATGGATGCAACACAAATCGGCTGCTCTGACGGTGACACGACTTCAGGTTTGCACCATTTTCTCTGCAGACTGCAAATCATTTTCATTCCAGTGCAGTGAAGAGCCTCTAACCCCTGATGAAAAAAAAATATTAAAATGCATAATGCCAACCTCAAATTAGCATCAAAATAACTCCTGTTCTCTCTAATCACGAGGTCAAGTTGAGCTTTTTTTGCTTCTCTGTTCGCAATCATAAAGAGTACACAAGATAATTTCCTCCTCCTCTTCATTGATCTATGACCGAACCCCTTGTTAACCTCCCTGTGAACATGCATTTACAGTGGTTCAGGATGGGACACTCCACTGACTTTCACTTATTTTGTGTCACTTTTTGAAAACATAATATGCTGGTGTAAATTGTCTGGGCTACGGATGGGAGACCCTGAGTGTGTGTGTGTGTGTGTGTGTGTGTGTGTGTGTGTGTGTGTGTGTGGGCGGTGGAGAGAGTGAACCATCTACTGGGAGTTGTGGTATGATGGTGTGTTGCATTAAGAATGAGGAGATGAGTGTGAGGGAAATGCATGAGTGAAAGCCTGGTCACACCAAATATTGATGTGCAGAGGATCCATGATGTCGAGACACGGGTACTTAGGCCAGGAGGGTCTAAATAAAGACACCAAGCTGCATTATGGGAATTGTCGGACCCTTCCTTTTAGAAGCATCACCCATACTAGGGAAGAAAAAACACTCTGCTGCTTTGATTTAAACCATTTACATTTAAGTTAAACGAAGGCACACGTAACTCTGACACACAAACCTGTCACAGCTCTATCATAACCACATCAGTTGTATATTAATTACATATGTATAACTAAATTGCAACAACAAATACGTTTGTAGGAAGAATTACTTTTTAAAAATCTTTAGAGTTGTGTTTTATGAATTCACAAATTTCGACTCTCAACAGCATAAAAACCTTGTCAAAAACAGTAACGTGCTGATGTTAAGCAGATTTAATGTTTACAGTGTTCACCATCATTATGTTGTTAACATGCATTTGCAGGCAAATGAATGTCATAAATCAAATACCTGCAATGGGTGGACATTAAAGTTTGACCTGATGATGAGTCTATATGAAAAATAAGGGATGTCCAAAGTTATTATGCTTCATCCTGAGAGGGACGTGAATGTATAAAGCAAATTTAATCCATCCAGTAGCTGTTGAGTTCAGTATGGCACAAAACTGCTTTAGTGAGAATAAAGGCCTACAATCTAAATTAAACAGTACAGTATCTCTCTGGAATGAAATAAATCCTGCTGGCCTCCCTTCATCACCAGATAAAAAGCCATATATCTTGTCTCTGAGTCTTTTTCCCGCGATCAAGGTCAAACATACATCCACTACCCACACACATCTGCAGCACCCTCGCTTCCCATAAGACCCACCCTCTCCTTTCAAAGCAGACAATGAAGTCCAGAAAAGGACTGAGAAACCGTTTCACATTCCTTCTGCATATTGTCGAATCTCCAGAGATCCGGCAGCACATTCTTGGCCACGTTTACTGAAGCTTTAGTGTAGAACGGTTAACAAATATAGCCATGACATGTTTAAATCATGAGATAGGCAGCGGATGAGTCACATGGCTGAGAGTATATGTGTTTTTTTTTCTTTCCCTGAGGACAAAAAGTCAAAGCCTCTGCACTGTATGACTTAAAGCATTACAGGGGGAAAGGTCAGCAACCAGATTGGTCTAATCTAAATGTAATTTTCTTGTAAAGAAACTGGAAACGTGAGGTGATTAAGTCATATTTTCACGGTTAAATAAACATAAGTAATCATCAAATATGCACATGTATTACTACAGCAAACATGGCTAACTCTGCCCTCAGAAATTCACCTTGAGCAGACACGCAGTGATGCATGGTGGGCGCTCTCTGCTCGCCTCATGTGATCAATCTTGAGGTGATGAATTGGTTATTGAGATGCAATCAATAGCACGCTCACTTGGGCGGGAGCACATAGCTCATAAATAGCACTATTTAGCAAGAGGGAGGCGAAGAGAGGAGAAGAAACGTGGCATGAAAGAGAGGCGGTTTGTAATTCTGTATTTTTATATGCAATCCATACATTCTGTGCACTGGGAGTTGACTGAAGAGGATCAATGTCGACCAGTTTATGTCTGTGAAAAGCAGAGCATCAGGCTTTGGCTCTTGTTAAAAATCCCATGCAGGCACTCGGTTCTTTTATGGAGGGCCAGTGATCGGTATCACAGGGTGAGCAGGTTGTGGTGAGACTACAAAACAAGACATGGCAGACTCCAGGTTCTCGCCTGCTGCTGTAAAAGGGTGGGCTTTTATTTATCGTGTTGAATTTTAAGAGCGAAGGAGGATAGTCGCCCTAAAGGATTTAGCAACAAACTGCTTGCACATGCAGCATACAAGTATATAGACACAGAGCGGTATATCCACAGGCGTTCCCACGCAATGTCAATGAAACATCTTTGCAGCAACAACAGAGCACAGGGTATGAAAAAACAGGTAGGTCTCGTGAAATATGCAAGACGGGATTTCAAATTGAATCTCCTCAGAAGCCGATGCTTCCAGATGAGAAATGGAGGGAGAGACATTGAGAGATATAAAGAGAGAGAGAGAGAGAGAGAGAGAGAGAGAGAGAGAGAGGGAGAGAGAGAGAGGGCAGCAGTGGAAATTGCATCGAGATTTATGGTCGACATGCTGCAAATGTAAAGATATATACACAGCCCAGATCTCATGGGCACGGCTTCAAGGATGGAAAATGATAGTCGTTCAATGTCACAGAATGTCATTTATAAACCTGGTTGGACATCGTCCCTATCTGCTGCAAGATATGTGTCTATACCGCTATATTATTTATGACTGTGTTTCTGGATGTGACACAAAATTGCTCAACGCAAAAAAAGTTGCAAAAGAGTCAGAGGAAGTTTTAGATGGATTTCTTACATTAAATCTGTTTATAGAGATAAGCCGAAATGTCGAGTTGTTTTTGAGCTTGACAGACGAGTTGCTAATCAGACTGTAAACAATGACTGGTGGAGGAAGTTTTGGCCAGGATATCTTATTATCCAGACATCAGCTGGCTACACCTGAACGTTTCATCTTTATCCATTAAAAGTAAATATTTCAGTCTGGACCAAACTGGTGATGTTGTGACAACATTGAATGATCATTTCTGAGCCGAATTCCTTTTTGTGGTCACACCTTTCCCTGCACAATATGGCTGCTATTGAGATATCTGCTATCAGGAAAAGGACAAAGGAGAAAAGTTGATCGGCTCCATACTTATTCTAGTCCAAATGCTAAAGTTCAAGTGAAGTCACATCTCATTGTTGTCAAAGTCCTTTTGGATGCAATGAAGCAAAAAGTGGTCCGATTCATGAGCCTGACTCAAGTCAAGGTCATGTGACACTGGAGCTTTTGGAATATAAATTGGAGACATGGTGGTGGATATTGTGACAGCTCCTTTGTCCTACTTACAATCCTCTGCAATAGTAAGACATTAATTTAACTCTAAATTGTAAAAATTGGAGACGTATGCAGTCGGGTTGTTTGTTCTGCTTCACTAAATCTCATAATGCAGTGTACAGTATGTTACAGTAGGTAGGTAAGGTTTTAGATTGTCATTGTCTTCTGCCTTTTCTCATGCTTATTCCTCCGCTTCTTATCTGCGTCTTGTTACAAATAAGAATCAAAACACTATTTTTATACCTCGTGGCAAAAGCATCTTTTTATGGGCGACAGAGAGGCAGAGAGAAAAGGGTGTGTTCAAGAACAACAGTGCCTGAAGAAAGGATTCAGCTGCTGCTTCGCCTCGCTGTGAGTGGAACAAACAATTGAGCTGTCCCCCCCACCCCGATGATTTCACAAGCTAATTGCCTATTATGTGACTCGTCAGGGGGAAATAACTGTGTTTTTTTTTTCTTTATTTGCCTCACTTCCTTTCTCACATATTTGAAAATATCCTCAGGCAGCTTCCCAGTGCACGAGTCTCTTTTAAGCAACGCAGTTCAGTACTTCAAGGATCACATGACACAGAGCTCAACGAAACACAGGAGTCTGGAATATTGGAGACGTTTCAGAAATAACGGAACAAGTATGCAAATGAAACAAGACCATTGTGCACACAGTGTATTGATTCTGCAGTAACTTGCTGCTATACGCTTGATTAAGTTATGAAGATATTGGCTCAAAAAGAGGAAGACGAGGAAAGAGCTCATAGCAAATCTCCATGTATCATATTATATGTCACAAACAATGCTTGAATACGCAAAATCCTCTTTTTATGGCTACTTCTATTAATGTAATACATGCTCTTTCAATTGAGGGTAAAGGGGTGATACAGCATTATAATTCAGCTTGTACAGTATTTGATTTATTGTAATTCGCTGCACAGTGGTTATGATCAAAGAGCAGGTTGTCAGCCCCTGTTATGTGTTGCGGCACACTCAGGATGGTTGTAATGAAAACGTGAAAGTGAAACAAAAGACCTGGAAAAGCCACTGAAATTGAGACCGAGTTGGAAGAACGTTGTAACTGCAGAATGTTATTAAAGGTCTTTTTGAAAGCAGCTTCTTATTACAAGCGATGGAGTCCTACATGAACATAAATCTGTGCTAGTTGGACCAGTTTTATTTAAGAGTATTTGAGTGTTTGAGCTGGTTTAGGGCGGGCAGGATTTAGTAGGAATATGGTGATGTGACATACTCTAACGATTCCTTACGTTGGCCAGATAACTGTCAATCAACTCTCATCAAACCACACCCACAAATATCTGATTGTTTGAAACTACAAAATTTGAAATATCTAAGGATTTTTTAAAAACATTAATTTTGATTGTTCGTCATTATTCAGTGTCATAGGAAAAACATACATAGTGTTAACATGTTATGTTGTTATGTAATTTCCAGATATACACATTCACAATGGTGAAAGAAAAGGAGGAAGAGAAGAAATAATCACAAACCTACAGAAAATCTGACTGGAGCAATTTTACCAATTGTGTAAAAAGAAAACAGGACTCAGGATTCATTAAAGGATGCAAGTCAGGCCATTTGAGGAGGAGGAGGATGGACGGTTTGTTTTCCTCTGATTAAATGTAATCTCATTGAAAATCCCAATGACGATCACGAATAAAGTGAAATAAATGAAACCGTATTGGGTTCACATGTCCCCCAAACTCGGTCACAAGCAGAAGTCAAATCCCTCCACAACAAGCAAACATTAACGACAGATTGAACTCTGAACTATTACGAGCTCACTTCAGCGTTTTCCAGCGAACTGACTCTTTCATTACTCATGCACTCATTAAATGGGAGAAGACAAGCCACCCACCACGGTCCCCATTCTCCCGGGAGCCTCTTAATGTCATGTGGGCGAGCGTGCACAGATATTACACTTTCAAATATAATGAAATTTTCTCGTGGAATTAGCAAGTTTATTCTGATTAAGGTGTTTATGTAAGCCTTGTTTTTTCCGATTAAGCTCCTGTAATAGTGCGACTAAAGGTTGCACCCAAAATTTATCTTTCGAGTTCGAGACACTCAGGCTTAAAAATTGGCTTTAAACATTTAGAATAAACTTCATTTGCTCTCTGTTTAAACTCAACAGTGACCTTGCATCATTCAAAAGCTAATTAGATTATTTAGCGGGGTTACATTAGAAAAACAGTAACATTGATAAAAGGATAAATCTACCACTCTTTTGCATGTTTTTCCTCAGTCTTCTAGCATATATGGAATACATCAAGCTACAGCTGATAAAACAGTTGTCACTTCAGCCACAAAATCCATGCTCGTTGGCCAGAAATGAAAAGCCAGCTTTTGTTTACTTCTGTGTGAAATCGAAGAATTTTGAGGGTTGAATCTGTCATCATCATCACTGTAAACTGCATGTGTGCCATGAAGAACAGAAAGCTTGACAGGCGCGACAATTAACCAACTAGCATGCCGCTTATGAAATGGTCAATTCAGCTTACGTGTGTCAGTTGGAATAAAGGAGAAAAAGCACCAGCATTGGCGGATGAAACTGCTGTCAAGAGATAAACAGTGAACAAAAAGGGGGAAAGAGAGTTAAGCTGCTCATCACAAGCTGGAAAAGGTGGATGGGAAGATGGAAAGACAGGTGGACAAGGAGATGAATAGTGTACATTACATGACAGGAAATACCCACAGACTGATTCTACAAATGGTCGAGGGAGTTGTCGGGCCATCCGGGGAAATCAGAGGCAGCTGCGTGGAGATAAATCCAGACTTTCATTACATCCAGGCGGAGGAGAGGGGAGCGAGCGGTCAGATTTATGTTGGGAGCTGGAAGTTGCTTAAGAATATCCACGAAGCTCGCTGCGATATCTCAGAACGGGACGGCGAGAGGATGAGAGACAGATTCGCAAAATGGAACAGAAACTTCACGGGAAATTGAAATAAAAGTGAAACTCGGGGCGACGGCCGATATATTAACACAGAACGAGTGAGAAATTTCCCTTGTGTTGAGGACTGACTTTGTGCAGGACAAAGATGAGTTCAGAGAGGATTATCAATACAGAACTGAATCTGATTGTCTAAGAGATTATATGGAAAACAAACAGAGGAGAGGCGAGTGGGACAGGAGTGGAAATATATGTGCAGGCTGAGATATTAAACCAGAAGGTCGAGGACAGATTCTTGCAGAGACAACCAGTGAAAAACATGCATGCAGAATTTGTAATAAAACTAATTATACTAATGGTGATCCCATTAACTTTTTCGGGAATGATTGGCTGAGTAATTGTGAGCCAGAACAGCTGCTGAGGATTAGGGCACCGACAGGAGAAAAGAGAATAAAGGATGTGTTAAACCTGCATTTAATCCTTTTTGGCCACTCAGAGAGACACAATAAGCTGTAAACACAACGTGGGCATGTCATCATGTGAAGTCAATGACAGAGCGACATCATTTAGAGTCGAGTTTCTTGCACATGTAAATACAGTATTTACTCTCTTTATACTTCACCTTTGGTCTCCACCAACTCCTGAGGGACACATTCCATTAGCTGTGGAATGATCCACTTTATATATATATATAAATATATATTATATATAATATATAATATTCTTTATATATATTTGAGAATATTTAAAATAGAAAGTGAGTTTCTGAAGTTTGTGATCTCCACTGAATGAAACAAATGATATTCATAGTAAAATCAGTCGTTTTTCTGCACTCTGCAATATTGTGACGTGATGGTAAAATAGTGCCAGTACAACAGAAATGTAAAACATCGATCCACCTCCTTACACTGCAGTTCACCTTCAGCAACCTTAAGAAGCCTGCTGATGATCACTCACACCTTCACACACACACTAAAGAAAGCATAAGTAAGAGTGAGGGCGAGCGTTATCCCGTGCATGCAGAATCATCTGTTTGATCCGTGTTTGAGGAAGAGATAACGGGACAAGGCAGCGCGTTTGGCATCTGATAAAACACAATGTAAGCTCTTCAGTGTATTACACCAGAGTGGGCGCTCGTAAACACACGCGTGTTCATGCACAGACTCGGGCAGATACTTAATTAAGCCAAAACCCAGCAGGGGCTCAGGGCTTGTCAAACAATAATACAAGGGGGGGGGGGGGGTGAGACAAACGTGCACAAATATATCTGATAATACATCACAAGTTGTTCATTGTATTGTAACGCAGATGAGACAGCCTCTACCTTCACTCCATCAATCCAAATATAACGAAGTAGCTGGGAACACAATGTGACAGATCATCTTCAAACACAACAGAGAAGCCAAATTATCACTTTTTTGTTTTATCAAAGTAAAACAGGATGAAGCTTATGAGACTAATTTGACAGACAAACAGAGCTTTGCATTAATTCAAAGTTGTATTTTAGTTACATGTTACTGTATCACATACTGATAAGAGACAGGAAGCAAACTCTAAAATATAACGATGCCACTATTTTACTTCACTCTGCTACAAGAGCGTAACACCTCTTCCTGCTTTTGGCACATTTCAAACTGTTTGTAGAAACAACTAATGCTGTTGATTTCTCTGGAGAAGAAACAGTCTCTCGATTATGTGCACGCTTGCAGATATTTATTCGCCTTCCTACAGGGTTTATTTGTCACCGGCGCTGCAGAAGAAAAAGTCGAGGGAAGAGGGTGTTTATCGTAAAAGACGGCGCCGAGGCACGAGAGGCACGACCCGGCATCTGGTTCTCCATTATCTGTCACAGCTCTGTGACACACACACGCACACCCTCGTACACACTCATACACTCCAAATCAGTCTCCCCTCATCGGTGAAATTGCTTTCAAGGGAAGGGTAAAAAAAAAAAAAGTTTCACTCCGTTCATTCTATGACAAAACTAAAGTTAAGGCAGGAGGTGGCCGGCGTTGTGCTTCCATTGACTCTGCACTAGAGAGTGGTAGATGCTATCCCATCAGGGCGCCGATAAGAGCAGGAGAAAATTCAATTACATCTCAGTGAAATGTGAAAGGTTTTTCTTCCAGAGTGAGAGCCCGTCCACGCCTGTGTGGACCTTCACGTTTAATCTCTTCTCTGACATTGCTCCTCGTTGGAGGTGATGTGGGCCGTTAGAGAGCGACCAGATCTGCTCGGCAATGTCAAAGCGGGTCTATGTGGAAAATGGGCTGAGCGCAGGAGCGGCACCGTCGAAGCAGACTAATGGTGCGTTTTATGGTTTTATACCAAATGGGGTGACGGAGTGGAATCAAAAAGAGAAGGACACCTGGTGGGCAACAATAACAGGTCTGACTTCGCCGGCGACGTCTTTTCACATTAAAAGGTCAAGTTGTGCGAGGAGAAGCTGCATTAACTTTGAATCATCATGAGTCACTGTTCTCAGCTGTGTGTTCAAGGTTTCTTCCTGCTTCAACATGAAAGTGTTATTTTGTGGACTGGCACTGCTGGTCTTTTTTTTTTTTTTTTTTTTTTTTTTTAAGTAACGCATTTTGACCACCCATCACCTCTTCAAACGAAGGCTCGAACTGACAGGGGATGACACAGCCTGACATGCACACTGCAAAGATGACTCACCATGTTAAAAAAAAAAAAAAAAAAAGCCCACAGTTGAAGTCATGGTAACAGCTGCACAGTGTGCACAAAAGCATGACAGAGTAAAAAAGGGATGCTCGCTGAAACACTTTCATCAGCACTCAACCATCTGAAGGTGGGTTATTCATTTCAGTGTAATGAGGAAGCACAAAAAGCTCATTTTTAGTCGATGCATCTCCCTTATCGTAAATATGTGCTCCTCGGTTCTAATAACGCATAATTGAAAGCAGGATAGTTTCTCTTTTCCCACATGGAGATCTACATCATTAAATCTTCTTCATTCTCTAATCTAAACCTCGACCACGCTCCTTCCTTTTCTCCCTCCTCGTCGTGCCCGTCTCTCATTACAGTGAGCGAGGCGACAGCGGAGGCAGGTCGCCCCGTCAGCACTTTCTCACACGCCTCCTCCTCCACCGTCCTCCTCCACCTCTCTGCTCGTTCCCCTGTTGATCTACCGTCGCGCGGCTGTCGGCGAACTGTCAGGACAAGGACTCTGCCCGTTGATGTACGCTGAACCTGACAGTGTCACCCACGCCTGGGACACCTAATGTCCCTTCAAAGGGGAACAGTAGGGAACAAGCCGTACCGGTTAGATCTCTACCTGTGTTGGGTGTGTGTGCGTGACTGGGAGGTATGGCAGGCAGGTGTGCAGGATAAAAACATTTCCCCATATTTCTCTTTTGATGCATGTGACTCTCTCCCCTTCTCTCTCTCTCTCTCTCTCTCTCTCTCTCTCTCGCTCCTCCACTTATTTATTTATATGTTGTTCTAGCTTGTGGCCTGGATTAAGTTAAACAAGGATGATCTGGCAGCAACAGCCGACCCAGATGAACAATATGGCACCTGGCTGCGCGAAGGCAAAGAGCGAGCATGGCTGTGTTAGTGTGAGATTGAGCCATCACAGATTTGACACAGCACCTGGGAATGTTACCAAGTGTCTATATTTAAAGTTAGAATTTTTTACTGGCGTTTTAATGGAGGCTTATGGGTAGGTCCCGATCAAATTTGTTTGATGACAATACTTAAAATGAAAGTTCATTAAACCTACAGCTGATACATTGAAATAAAAGGTGTATCCTGCTAAATTTGGCTCACTTTATTTGAGCTACTTGATTGAGGTTGACAAGCTTGAATTATTGACATGACATGAACAAAAGTTCAGCCGGAAGATTGTGACTCCTGAAGCTGATGTGGAGAAAAGACGTATCACTCTGTTGAATTTGTTGAGACTCCCCAAACATTGCATTCGTAGTTGTGTGTGTTTGAGAGCTTATCTTTACATAAATACTGGAATACTGGAAAGAGCTAATCTGACTGTCCAAAGGTAATAACTACCAGGACAAAGCTCACTAATGTAAAGCACAAAGTGGTCAAACACCATAGTGTATAGACAGGATATCAATCTTTTCTACTCTCTGTCAGGAAGCAAATATAAGTTTATCTCACACAAATATTCATTTAAACCGTCATTGATTAGGAGATGAGATGCGCCAGGGTCTGTCTGATTAGCTGTGCAGGTGATTGATTCGTCAATCACATTGTGCATTTGCTTCGCAGTCATTCATTAGAGCATCACATCAGAATGTTTGGGGGGGGGAGGCAGGAACGTCAGACACTCGACTATATTGATAGACAATCACACATCTGACCTGAATTCATCGAGAAATTCATAACCAAGAGGAGCTGTCGACACAAGGCAAGTGACGTTATTGAAGCCATGTGCTGCTTTATTTACAAGGATCTGCACTCACACATTATTATTCAGAAAGATGACACTGACCCAAGAACTGAGGTGGAAAAAAAAACACCCACTCAGCTTAGTGAAATATCCATCATCCATAGGGACCATCTTAAAAGCTACCTTAAAGGTTACCCAGTGTATCACCGCCCGTCCGACATTGTGTGGTGAGCAGACATCATTTCCTGGAGTGACTCTGATTCAGCATTTGAAATAAAACGCAACAAAAATCGAGAGGTGCCTGAGTGCACTTACCACGTAAAAGTGATTCACACATGATAAAGACGTGAATAATTTGCATTTAAAAGGTCGGACGGAGCCTCGCATTTCCGAGCTCTTAGTGCCTCCTCTGTTATCTGCTTTGCGCTGCAGAACGAAGCAGATTGTTAATTCTTGCCTCCATTTGAACCCAGGGGAGATTTACAGCTCACAGTCTGCCCTCTCTGCTACCTCTGGAGCTGACGGGCAGTGCAGCTGAGGGCGCCAGATGCCTGCTTTGGGCGCATTTGGCTCTAGTCTTATTCCACAATGAGGCGTGCTGTATCACATTGGCACTGGCTGACATTATATGGACCACGAGGTTGAAAGGGAACGGTGGCTGGGGCTCGGATTTTAAAGCCGCAGCCGTTGACTTCTTTACAGTTTAATGGGAAGAGCAAAGACGAGGAGGTGGAGGGACAGAGGATGAAAACACGGGCTGACGGCCAAAACGCAAGAAAAGGTCAGGACAAAATGTGCAGCCAGCATGTGGACGGACAGATGTGTCCGACTGCCAGGACTTCTGTTCCTCATTAGCACCTCCTGCTGTCCAGAAGAGACTTATTTTGTCCATTTGTGGAGCTGCAGGCAATTTAGATAGAGGGACACAAAGCAGAGAAACACAAACAGACACTCATCCCTGGACACTACGCTCCTCTTCTCTTGCATGCACAAACATTCACCGAAACATGGGGGACGTTTTATCGCAGCGCAGTCAGGCAGGAGTTGAGCTATTGACTGGCCTGCAGAATGGGACTATGGGTATTCTGGGCCCTCTGAGATGATGGAAGGTAATAAGATGGCAGACCATTAAAGACGGCCAGAGAACGGAACAAAGGAGGGGAAAGGAAGAGCATTAATACCACCTTGGCACCGTGTGTGTGTGTGTGTGTGTGTGTGTGTGTGTGTGTGTGTGTGTGTGTGTGTGCACTTCCAGGTGTGCGTGAGGGAACGAGTGAGACAGCGAGAAAGAGAAGGATGCTTCCTGTAGGTCAATGAGCCTATAGATCATACAGCTCTGCCACTGTGCTCCAAATCTTCATTATCTGCAAACATAGCTGGTTCTAGCATTCATCCAACAAATCCAAAGATCTGCATTCAGGCCAAGAACAAAGAGGGCCATAATCAGGATAGGACTTCAGCTCGTAATGATCACCTCATTTCTCTATGAAAAATGGAACATTATGGAAAAATGTACATGTATTGTTTCTCGGGGTGACGCCGCAAGAAGGATGGTTATCACTGCATAATAAGCCTTCCTGCGCCACATTCCAGCAGATATCATGGCAGCGGCTGTGGCCCCCGGGGACACGTGAGTGGGTTCCTAGAAATGACCCAAACTATTGTTCAACATGCTGCAGCAAGGGATGAGAAAATAGAGTCAGAAAAACTACATACATTAGCCTTTTCATATATTTTTTTTTACAGCCCGCCTCTGCAGAAAATTCAAAGTCATTGTGCTGTATTTATGATTTTGTCATTACTTCCTGCAGCATATGTTGGTAGATATCATGGCTGCACCTGCAGGGACAAGTGAGTCAGTTCAATGACCAAAACTATTTTTTAACACGATGCAATGTTTGGTATAAATGATCAGAAATCCCAAGCAGAGTCAGAAACTGCACATTTTTTTCAGTTTTCTGCTCTTTCATAACATATTTATTTAAGAATATAGCACGTATAGCAGCAATATTACCAACTTGTGCTCTTAGAATTAAAAACCAACACTTTCATAAAGGCTCAAAAGAGGCAGATTTTTGGCCAAAACTGAAACAAAAGAGACATCCTGATTTTAGTCCTTCACATGGTTTCCAAAGCTCTGGGTCCTACACTTCCCATGATGCAACCCTTAAGCATTTTTTACCAATAAAAAACCCCACTGATTCCTACTTTTCTCAAGATGCAACTCTTTGGCATTTTTCCCATTAGACCGTCCGTGTCAGGTAAAAATCTTTTGAAATCCACAGGCTCCCACTTAGTAGCAGACTTTTTATTATAAATTTGTCGTCTTGCCAGAAGACTTTAATCAGCTCTCATTCTGACGAGTAAACCGACTTTGACATGCAAAATCAATGGAGTGCCCCTTTAAAAATATAAATAATCTACATTACTATCATCAGCTTTCATTCTGCCTTCAAAAGCAGTTTGTCTGTGTCGAGGAAGATCTGAGAACCGGGCCCTGACATTTTATACAGCGGCTGAAACTTAAAAGACTGCTGATACCGAGACACACGCGCAGAAACATTTGAAAGTGCACACACACGCCAGACGCTGCAGCAAAGTCATCAAAATGTTGTGCTTTTATTAAATCTCCTCTGTAATAAAACCCTCCGCTTGCTTCACAATGCTGAGATAAGCTGCAGAACGGGGAGAGGAAGAGGAGGAGAAGCTCTCAGATCTCAACGTTTGACGCTCACCACTATAACCACTGACGCAATATGGAGCAGGAATGCGGCAGAGCAACATATGAAAAAAGCATCGTGGTCGTCTTTATGTATGACATGTCTCGTCTCATCAAGATTTACATGCATTAAACAGAACAAAACAGCGAAGGACGTCTGTGATGATGAGCAGATTCGGTATCACTGTTCTGTGGTAAGTGTCTTGCATAAAGCAGGCCTTAGGGTGGAAATAAATTAGTCGGAGCATCACTTTAATTAGAAATTACTCGGAGCACTTGCACCCTTTAAAAGCTCCTTTCATTCATTCACAATGCTGCTGAGTGCTGATTTCAATTTTTGAGTGAATTTAGGCTACTCAAATCCCAGAGGACGCGTTTAAAGAGAAATAATCTAGAACAAAAACCAACAGCTGAATGGATGGACCCCCCGAGGAGGCTGACGCCGAGCGCTCCTCTGATTGGCTCAGAGACCAACCCTTTGAGCCAACGGGCCACATGACGGGGGAAATAAAACACATCACAATAACAAAGGAAGTAGAGATTGGAACATGCGCACATATACGCTCAGACATGGTGAACTCCGAACAGACTCTGGGTGTTCCTGCTGCGCCCTCTCATGAGAACAGAACAGCGAGCAGACAAGGTCACTTTGTCCAGCTGAGGCAGCACGATCGTGCAACAGAGAGAGACGGAGGGAGATGAGGACAAATATTAAATCATGGGGTGAAGAGGGGAAATAAATTTGACCAACTATGATCGAGGAATAGCACATGTGAGAATTTAATTAGGGGATGCTCAGGTGGGACTAATG